>JAGSMU010000601.1:0-15000 GCA_029286865.1 Teinopalpus imperialis
ACACAAACATATAGGTGGTTAGGCTAGGTTAGGATAGGTTAGGTTAGGTTAGGTTAGGTTAGGTTAGGTTTGGTTACAAAATCAGCACGAAAAACGAAGACATGAAAATTTTACAAATGGAATAAAATTACGTAATTATGAAACTAAAAATAACTGATTACAACTAGACTAGAAATGGCCTAAATGCGGCGCAGGATGACTGTCTAACGATTACACTGAACAAATGCTACAACAAAACCAATTTGAATGCTTAAGACTCCTAATACACAAACATATAGGTGGTTAGGCTAGGTTAGGTTAGGCTACAAAATCAGCACGAAAAACGAAGACATGAAAATTTTACAAATGGAATAAACTTACGTAATTATGAAACTAAAAATAACTGATTAGAACTAGACTAGAAATGGCCTAAATGCGGCGCAGGATGACTGTCTAACGATTACACTAAACAAATGCTACAACAAAAAACCAATTTGGAATGTTTAAGACTCTAATACACAAACATATAGGTGGTTAGGGTTAGGTTAGGTTAGGTTACAAAATCAGCACGAAAAACGAAGACATGAAAATTTTACAAATGGAATAAACTTACGTAATTATGAAACTAAAAGTAACTGATTACAACTAGACTAGAAATGGCCTAAATGCGGCGCAGGATGAATGTCTAACGATAACACTGCACAAATGCTACAACAAAAAACCAATTTGGAATGCTTAAGACTCTAATACACAAACATATAGGTGGTTAGGGTTAGGTTAGGATAGGTTAGGTTAGGTTAGGTTAGGTTACAAAATCAGCACGAAAAACGAAGACATGAAAATTTTACAAATGGAATAAACTTACGTAATTATGAAACTAAAAATAACTGATTACAACTAGACTAGAAATGGCCTAAATGCGGCGCAGGATGACTGTCTAACGATAACACTGCACAAATGCTACAACAAAAAACCAATTTGGAATGCTTAAGACTCTAATACACAAACATATAGGTGGTTAGGTTAGGTTAGGATAGAGTTAGGTTAGGTTAGGTTAGGCTAGGTTAGGTTAGGCTACAAAATCAGCACGAAAAACGAAGACATGAAAATTTTACAAATGGAATAAACTTACGTAATTATGGAAACTAAAAATAACTGATTACAACTAGATTCAGAAATGGCCTAAATGCGGCGCAGGATGACTGTCTAACGATTACACTAAACAAATGCTACAACAAAACCAATTTGAATGCTTAAGACTCTAATGCACAAAGATATATGTGGTTAGGTTAGGTTACAAAATCAGCACGAAAAACGAAGACATGAAAATTTTACAAATGGAATAAAATTACGCAATTATGAAACTAAAAATAACTGATTACAACTAGACTAGAAATGGCCTAAATGCGGCGCAGGATGAATGTCTAACGATAACACTGCACAAATGCTACAACAAAACCAATTTGAATGCTTAAGACTCTAATGCACAAAGATATATGTGGTTAGGTTAGGTTAGTTAGGTTAGGTTAGGTTACAAAATCAGCACGAAAAACGAAGACATGAAAATTTTACAAATGGAATAAACTTACGTAATTATGAAACTAAAAATAACTGATTACAACTAGATTCAGAAATGGCCTAAATGCGGCGCAGGATGACCGTCTAACGATTACACTAAACAAATGCTACAACAAAACCAATTTGAATGCTTAAGACTCTAATGCACAAAGATATATGTGGTTAGGTTAGGTTAGGTTACAAAATCAGCACGAAAAACGAAGACATGAAAATTTTACAAATGGAATAAAATTACGCAATTATGAAACTAAAAATAACTGATTACAACTAGACTAGAAATGGCCTAAATGCGGCGCAGGATGACTGTCTAACGATTACACTGAACAAATGCTACAACAAAACCAATTTGAATGCTTAAGACTCTAATACACAAAGATATAGGTGGTTAGGTTAGGTTACAAAATCCAGCACGAAAAACGAAGACATGAAAATTTTACAAATGGAATAAACTTACGTAATTATGAAACTAAAAATAACTGATTACAACTAGATTCAGAAATGGCCTAAATGCGGCGCAGGATGACTGTCTAACGATTACACTGGAACAAATGCTACAACAAAAAACCAATTTGGAATGCTTAAGACTCTAATACACAAACATATAGGTGGTTAGGGTTAGGTTAGGATAGGTTAGGTTAGGTTAGGTTAGGTTACAAAATCAGCACGAAAAACGAAGACATGAAAATTTTACAAATGGAATAAACTTACGTAATTATGGAAACTAAAAATAACTGATTACAACTAGATTCAGAAATGGCCTAAATGCGGCGCAGGATGACTGTCTAACGATTACACTGAACAAATGCTACAACAAAACCAATTTGGAATGCTTAAGACTCCTAATACACAAACATATAGGTGGTTAGGCTAGGTTAGGTTAGGATAGAGTTAGGTTAGGTTAGGATAGGTTACAAAATCAGCACGAAAAACGAAGACATGAAAATTTTACAAATGGAATAAAATTACGCAATTATGAAACTAAAAATAACTGATTACAACTAGACTAGAAATGGCTAAATGCGGCGCAGGATGACTGTCTAACGATTACACTGGAACAAATGCTACAACAAAACCAATTTGGAATGCTTTAGACTCTAATACACAAACATATAGGTGGTTAGGTTAGGTTACAAAATCAGCACGAAAAACGAAGACATGAAAATTTTACAAATGGAATAAACTTACGTAATTATGAAACTAAAAATAACTGATTACAACTAGACTAGAAATGGCCTAAATGCGGCGCAGGATGAATGTCTAACGATAACACTGCACAAATGCTACAACAAAAAACCAATTTGGAATGCTTAAGACTCTAATACACAAACATATAGGTGGTTAGGGTTAGGTTAGGATAGGTTAGGTTAGGTTAGGTTAGGTTACAAAATCAGCACGAAAAACGAAGACATGAAAATTTTACAAATGGAATAAACTTACGTAATTATGAAACTAAAAATAACTGATTACAACTAGATTCAGAAATGGCCTAAATGCGGCGCAGGATGACTGTCTAACGATAACACTGCACAAATGCTACAACAAAACCAATTTGGAATGCTTAAGACTCCTAATACACAAACATATATAGGTGGTTAGGTTAGTTAGGTTAGGTTAGGATAGGTTAGGTTAGGTTAGTTAGGTTAGGTTAGGTTAGGCTACAAAATCAGCACGAAAAACGAAGACATGAAAATTTTACAAATGGAATAAACTTACGTAATTATGAAACTAAAAATAACTGATTACAACTAGATTAGAAATGGCTAAATGCGGCGCAGGATGAATGTCTAACGATAACACTGCACAAATGCTACAACAAAACCAATTTGGAATGCTTAAGACTCTAATACACAAAACATAGGTGGTTAGGTTAGGTTAGGATAGGTTAGGTTAGGTTAGGTTACAAAATCAGCACGAAAAACGAAGACATGAAAATTTTACAAATGGAATAAACTTACGTAATTATGAAACTAAAAATAACTGGATTACAACTAGACTAGAAATGGCTAAATGCGGCGCAGGATGAATGTCTAACGATAACACTGCACAAATGCTACAACAAAAACCAATTTGGAATGCTTAAGACTCCTAATACACAAAACATAGGTGGTTAGGTTAGGTTACAAAATCAGCACGAAAAACGAAGACATGAAAATTTTACAAATGGAATAAAATTACGCAATTATGAAACTAAAAATAACTGATTACAACTAGACTGAAATGGCCTAAATGCGGCGCAGGATGACTGTCTAACGATTACACTGAACAAATGCTACAACAAAAACCAATTTGGAATGCTTAAGACTCTAATGCACAAAGATATATGTGGTTAGGTTAGGTTAGGTTAGAGTTAGGTTAGGTTACAAAATCAGCACGAAAAACGAAGACATGAAAATTTTACAAATGGAATAAACTTACGTAATTATGAAACTAAAAATAACTGATTACAACTAGACTAGAAATGGCTAAATGCGGCGCAGGATGAATGTCTAACGATAACACTGCACAAATGCTACAACAAAACCAATTTGAATGCTTAAGACTCTAATACACAAACATATAGGTGGTTAGGTTAGGTTAGGCTACAAAATCAGCACGAAAAACGAAGACATGAAAATTTTACAAATGGAATAAACTTACGTAATTATGAAACTAAAAATAACTGATTACAACTAGACTAGAAATGGCTAAATGCGGCGCAGGATGAATGTCTAACGATAACACTGCACAAATGCTACAACAAAAACCAATTTGGAATGCTTTAGACTCTAATACACAAAACATAGGTGGTTAGGTTAGGTTACAAAATCAGCACGAAAAACGAAGACATGAAAATTTTACAAATGGAATAAACTTACGTAATTATGAAACTAAAAATAACTGGATTACAACTAGACTAGAAATGGCCTAAATGCGGCTGGGATGACTGTCTAACGATTACACTGAACAAATGCTACAACAAAAACCAATTTGAATGCTTAAGACTCTAATACACAAAACATAGGTGGTTAGGCTAGGTTAGGTTAGGCTACAAAATCAGCACGAAAAACGAAGACATGAAAATTTTACAAATGGAATAAAATTACGTAATTATGGAAACTAAAAATAACTGATTACAACTAGATTCAGAAATGGCCTAAATGCGGCGCAGGATGACTGTCTAACGATTACACTGAACAAATGCTACAACAAAAACCAATTTGAATGCTTAAGACTCTAATACACAAACATATAGGTGGTTAGGTTAGGTTACAAAATCAGCACGAAAAACGAAGACATGAAAATTTTACAAATGGAATAAAATTACGCAATTATGAAACTAAAAATAACTGATTACAACTAGATTCAGAAATGGCCTAAATGCGGCGCAGGATGACTGGTCTAACGATTACACTGAACAAATGCTACAACAAAAACCAATTTGGAATGCTTAAGACTCTAATACACAAACATATAGGTGGTTAGGTTAGGTTAGGATAGGTTAGGTTAGATAGGTTAGGTTAGGTTACAAAATCCAGCACGAAAAACGAAGACATGAAAATTTTACAAATGGAATAAACTTACGTAATTATGAAACTAAAAATAACTGATTACAACTAGATTCAGAAATGGCCTAAATGCGGCGCAGGATGACTGTCTAACGATTACACTGAACAAATGCTACAACAAAAACCAATTTGGAATGCTTAAGACTCCTAATACACAAACATATAGGTGGTTAGGTTAGGTTAGGATAGGTAAGGTTAGGTTAGGTTAGGTTACAAAATCAGCACGAAAAACGAAGACATGAAAATTTTACAAATGGAATAAACTTACGTAATTATGAAACTAAAAATAACTGATTACAACTAGATTCAGAAATGGCCTAAATGCGGCGCAGGATGACTGGTCTAACGATTACACTGAACAAATGCTACATCAAAACCAATTTGAATGCTTAAGACTCTAATACACAAAGATATAGGTGGTTAGGCTAGGTTAGGTTAGGCTACAAAATCAGCACGAAAAACGAAGACATGAAAATTTTACAAATGGAATAAACTTACGTAATTATGAAACCAAAAATAACTGATTACAACTAGACTAGAAATGGCTAAATGCGGCGCAGGATGACTGTCTAACGATTACACTAAACAAATGCTACAACAAAACCAATTTGGAATGCTTAAGACTCTAATACACAAAGATATAGGTGGTTAGGCTAGGTTAGGTTAGAGTTAGGATAGGTTAGGTTAGGTTAGGTTAGGTTACAAAATCAGCACGAAAAACGAAGACATGAAAATTTTACAAATGGAATAAACTTACGTAATTATGAAACTAAAAATAACTGATTACAACTAGATTCAGAAATGGCCTAAATGCGGCGCAGGATGACTGTCTAACGATTACACTGAACAAATGCTACAACAAAAACCAATTTGGAATGCTTAAGACTCTAATACACAAAGATATAGGTGGTTAGGTTAGTTAGGTTAGGTTAGTTAGGTTAGGTTAGGTTAGAGTTAGGTTAGGTTAGAGTTAGGATAGGTTAGGTTAGTTAGGTTACAAAATCAGCACGAAAAACGAAGACATGAAAATTTTACAAATGGAATAAACTTACGTAATTATGAAACTAAAAATAACTGATTACAACTAGATTCAGAAATGGCCTAAATGCGGCGCAGGATGACTGTCTAACGATAACACTGCACAAATGCTACAACAAAACCAATTTGAATGCTTAAGACTCTAATACACAAACATATAGGTGGTTAGGTTAGGTTAGGCTACAAAATCAGCACGAAAAACGAAGACATGAAAATTTTACAAATGGAATAAAATTACGTAATCATGAAACTAAAAATAACTGATTAGAACTAGACTAGAAATGGCCTAAATGCGGCGCAGGATGACTGGTCTAACGATTACACTGAACAAATGCTACAACAAAACCAATTTGAATGCTTAAGACTCTAATACACAAAGATATAGGTGGTTAGGTTAGGTTACAAAATCAGCACGAAAAACGAAGACATGAAAATTTTACAAATGGAATAAAATTACGTAATTATAAAACTAAAAATAACTGATTACAACTAGACTAGAAATGGCCTAAATGCGGCGCAGGATGACCGTCTAACGATTACACTGGAACAAATGCTACAACAAAAAACCAATTTGGAATGCTTAAGACTCTAATACACAAACATATAGGTGGTTAGGTTAGGTTAGATAGGTTAGGTTAGGTTAGGTTAGGTTAGGTTAGGTTACAAAATCAGCACGAAAAACGAAGACATGAAAATTTTACAAATGGAATAAACTTACGTAATTATGAAACTAAAAATAACTGATTACAACTAGACTAGAAATGGCCTAAATGCGGCGCAGGATGACTGTCTAACGATAACACTGCACAAATGCTACAACAAAAAACCAATTTGGAATGCTTAAGACTCTAATACACAAACATATAGGTGGTTAGGGTTAGGTTAGGATAGGTTAGGTTAGGTTAGGTTAGGTTAGGTTACAAAATCAGCACGAAAAACGAAGACATGAAAATTTTACAAATGGAATAAAATTACGTAATTATGAAACTAAAAATAACTGATTACAACTAGACTAGAAATGGCCTAAATGCGGCGCAGGATGACTGTCTAACGATTACACTGAACAAATGCTACAACAAAAAACCAATTTGGAATGCTTAAGACTCTAATACACAAACATATAGGTGGTTAGGTTAGGTTAGGATAGGTTTGGTTAGGTTTGGGTTACAAAATCAGCACGAAAAACGAAGACATGAAAATTTTACAAATGGAATAAACTTACGTAATTATGAAACTAAAAATAACTGATTACAACTAGACTAGAAATGGCCTAAATGCGGCGCAGGATGACTGTCTAACGATAACACTGCACAAATGCTACAACAAAAAACCAATTTGGAATGCTTAAGACTCTAATACACAAACATATAGGTGGTTAGGTTAGGTTACAAAATCAGCACGAAAAACGAAGACATGAAAATTTTACAAATGGAATAAAATTACGTAATCATGAAACTAAAAATAACTGATTAGAACTAGACTAGAAATGGCCTAAATGCGGCTGGGATGACTGTCTAACGATTACACTAAACAAATGCTACATCAAAAACCAATTTGAATGCTTAAGACTCTAATACACAAACATATAGGTGGTTAGGTTAGGTTACAAAATCAGCACGAAAAACGAAGACATGAAAATTTTACAAATGGAATAAACTTACGTAATTATGAAACTAAAAATAACTGATTACAACTAGACTAGAAATGGCCTAAATGCGGCGCAGGATGACTGTCTAACGATAACACTGCACAAATGCTACAACAAAAAACCAATTTGGAATGCTTAAGACTCTAATACACAAACATATAGGTGGTTAGGGTTAGGTTAGGATAGGTTAGGTTAGGTTAGGTTAGGTTACAAAATCAGCACGAAAAACGAAGACATGAAAATTTTACAAATGGAATAAACTTACGTAATTATGAAACTAAAAATAACTGATTACAACTAGACTAGAAATGGCCTAAATGCGGCGCAGGATGAATGTCTAACGATAACACTGCACAAATGCTACAACAAAAAACCAATTTGGAATGCTTAAGACTCTAATACACAAACATATAGGTGGTTAGGGTTAGGTTAGGTTAGAGTTAGGATAGGTTAGGTTAGGTTAGAGTTAGAGTTAGGTTAGGTTAGGTTACAAAATCAGCACGAAAAACGAAGACATGAAAATTTTACAAATGGAATAAACTTACGTAATTATGAAACTAAAAATAACTGATTACAACTAGACTAGAAATGGCCTAAATGCGGCGCAGGATGACTGTCTAACGATTACACTGAACAAATGCTACAACAAAACCAATTTGGAATGCTTAAGACTCTAATACACAAAGATATAGGTGGTTAGGTTAGGTTAGGTTAGGATAGAGTTAGGTTAGAGTTAGGTTAGGTTACAAAATCCAGCACGAAAAACGAAGACATGAAAATTTTACAAATGGAATAAACTTACGTAATTATGAAACTAAAAATAACTGATTACAACTAGACTAGAAATGGCCTAAATGCGGCGCAGGATGACTGGTCTAACGATTACACTGAACAAATGCTACAACAAAAACCAATTTGGAATGCTTAAGACTCCTAATACACAAACATATAGGTGGTTAGGCTAGGTTAGGTTAGGTTAGGTTAGGTTACAAAATCCAGCACGAAAAACGAAGATACGAAAATTTTACAAATGGAATAAACTTACGTAATTATGGAAACTAAAAATAACTGATTACAACTAGATTCAGAAATGGCCTAAATGCGGCGCAGGATGACTGTCTAACGATTACACTGAACAAATGCTACAACAAAAACCAATTTGGAATGCTTTAGACTCTAATACACAAACATATATAGGTGGTTAGGTTAGGTTAGATAGGTTAGGTTAGGTTAGGTTAGGTTAGGATAGGTTAGGTTAGGTTAGGCTAGGTTAGGTTAGATAGGTTAGGTTAGGCTACAAAATCAGCACGAAAAACGAAGACATGAAAATTTTACAAATGGAATAAACTTACGTAATTATGGAAACTAAAAATAACTGATTACAACTAGACTAGAAATGGCCTAAATGCGGCGCAGGATGAATGTCTAACGATAACACTGCACAAATGCTACAACAAAAAACCAATTTGAATGCTTAAGACTCTAATACACAAACATATAGGTGGTTAGGTTAGGTTAGGATAGGTTAGGTTAGGTTAGAGTTAGGTTAGGTTACAAAATCCAGCACGAAAAACGAAGACATGAAAATTTTACAAATGGAATAAACTTACGTAATTATGAAACTAAAAATAACTGATTACAACTAGACTAGAAATGGCCTAAATGCGGCGCAGGATGACTGTCTAACGATTACACTGAACAAATGCTACAACAAAAACCAATTTGAATGCTTAAGACTCCTAATACACAAACATATAGGTGGTTAGGCTAGGTTAGGTTAGGCTAGGTTAGGTTAGTTAGGTTACAAAATCAGCACGAAAAACGAAGACATGAAAATTTTACAAATGGAATAAACTTACGTAATTATGAAACTAAAAATAACTGGATTACAACTAGATTCAGAAATGGCCTAAATGCGGCGCAGGATGACTGGTCTAACGATTACACTGAACAAATGCTACAACAAAAACCAATTTGAATGCTTAAGACTCTAATACACAAACATATAGGTGGTTAGGTTAGGTTACAAAATCAGCACGAAAAACGAAGACATGAAAATTTTACAAATGGAATAAAATTACGTAATTATGAAACTAAAAATAACTGATTACAACTAGACTAGAAATGGCCTAAATGCGGCGCAGGATGACTGTCTAACGATTACACTGAACAAATGCTACAACAAAAAACCAATTTGGAATGCTTAAGACTCTAATACACAAACATATAGGTGGTTAGGGTTAGGTTAGGATAGGTTAGGTTAGGTTAGGTTAGGTTACAAAATCAGCACGAAAAACGAAGACATGAAAATTTTACAAATGGAATAAACTTACGTAATTATGAAACTAAAAATAACTGATTACAACTAGACTAGAAATGGCCTAAATGCGGCGCAGGATGACTGTCTAACGATAACACTGCACAAATGCTACAACAAAAAACCAATTTGGAATGCTTAAGACTCTAATGCACAAAGATATATGTGGTTAGGTTAGGTTACAAAATCCAGCACGAAAAACGAAGACATGAAAATTTTACAAATTGAATACACTAACGTAATTATTAAACGAAAAATAACTGATTACAACTAGACTAGAAATGGCCTAAATGCGGCGCAGGATGAATGTCTAAAGATAACACTGCACAAATGCTACAACAAAACCAATTTGGAATGCTTAAGACTCTAATACACAAAGATATAGGTGGTTAGGTTAGGTTAGGTTAGAGTTAGGATAGGTTACAAAATCCAGCACGAAAAACGAAGACATGAAAATTTTACAAATGGAATAAAATTACGTAATTATGAAACTAAAAATAACTGATTACAACTAGACTAGAAATGGCTAAATGCGGCGCAGGATGACTGTCTAACGATTACACTGAACAAATGCTACATCAAAAACCAATTTGAATGCTTAAGACTCTAATACACAAACATATAGGTGGTTAGGTTAGGTTAGGCTACAAAATCAGCACGAAAAACGAAGACATGAAAATTTTACAAATGGAATAAAATTACGCAATTATGAAACTAAAAATAACTGATTACAACTAGACTAGAAATGGCCTTAAATGCGGCGCAGGATGACTGGTCTAACGATTACACTGGAACAAATGCTACAACAAAAACCAATTTGAATGCTTAAGACTCTAATACACAAACATATATAGGTGGTTAGGTTAGGTTACAAAATCAGCACGAAAAACGAAGACATGAAAATTTTACAAATGGAATAAAATTACGTAATCATGAAACTAAAAATAACTGATTACAACTAGATTCAGAAATGGCCTAAATGCGGCGCAGGATGACTGTCTAACGATTACACTGAACAAATGCTACATCAAAAACCAATTTGGAATGCTTAAGACTCTAATACACAAACATATAGGTGGTTAGGTTAGGTTAGGATAGGTTAGAGTTAGGATAGGTTAGGTTAGGTTACAAAATCAGCACGAAAAACGAAGACATGAAAATTTTACAAATGGAATAAACTTACGTAATTATGAAACCAAAAATAACTGATTACAACTAGATTCAGAAATGGCCTAAATGCGGCGCAGGATGACTGTCTAACGATTACACTGGAACAAATGCTACAACAAAAACCAATTTGGAATGCTTAAGACTCTAATACACAAACATATAGGTGGTTAGGTTAGGTTAGTTAGGTTAGGTTAGGTTAGGTTAGGTTAGGTTACAAAATCAGCACGAAAAACGAAGACATGAAAATTTTACAAATGGAATAAACTTACGTAATTATGGAAACTAAAAATAACTGATTACAACTAGATTCAGAAATGGCCTAAATGCGGCGCAGGATGACTGTCTAACGATTACACTGAACAAATGCTACATCAAAAACCAATTTGAATGCTTAAGACTCCTAATACACAAACATATAGGTGGTTAGGCTAGGTTAGGTTAGGCTACAAAATCAGCACGAAAAACGAAGACATGAAAATTTTACAAATGGAATAAACTTACGTAATTATGGAAACTAAAAATAACTGATTACAACTAGACTAGAAATGGCCTAAATGCAGCGCAGGATGACTGGTCTAACGATTACACTGGAACAAATGCTACAACAAAAACCAATTTGGAATGCTTTAGACTCTAATACACAAAGATATAGGTGGTTAGGTTAGGTTAGGTTACAAAATCAGCACGAAAAACGAAGACATGAAAATTTTACAAATGGAATAAACTTACGCAATTATGAAACTAAAAATAACTGATTACAACTAGACTAGAAATGGCCTTAAATGCGGCGCAGGATGAATGTCTAACGATAACACTGCACAAATGCTACAACAAAAACCAATTTGAATGCTTAAGACTCTAATACACAAACATATAGGTGGTTAGGCTAGGTTAGGTTAGAGTTAGGATAGGTTAGAGTTAGGATAGGTTAGGTTAGATAGGTTAGGTTAGAGTTAGGATAGGTTAGGTTAGGTTAGGTTAGGTTAGATAGGTTAGGTTAGGATAGGTTACAAAATCCAGCACGAAAAACGAAGACATGAAAATTTTACAAATGGAATAAACTTACGTAATTATGAAACCAAAAATAACTGATTACAACTAGACTAGAAATGGCCTAAATGCGGCGCAGGATGACTGTCTAACGATTACACTGAACAAATGCTACAACAAAACCAATTTGGAATGCTTAAGACTCCTAATACACAAACATATAGGTGGTTAGGTTAGGTTAGGATAGGTTAGGTTAGGTTAGGTTAGGTTAGATAGGTTAGGTTAGGATAGGTTACAAAATCCAGCACGAAAAACGAAGACATGAAAATTTTACAAATGGAATAAACTACGTAATTATGAAACCAAAAATAACTGATTACAACTAGACTAGAAATGGCCTAAATGCGGCGCAGGATGACTGTCTAACGATAACACTGCACAAATGCTACAACAAAACCAATTTGAATGCTTAAGACTCTAATACACAAACATATATAGGTGGTTAGGCTAGGTTAGGTTAGGTTAGGTTAGATAGGTTAGGTTAGGATAGGTTAGGTTAGGCTACAAAATCAGCACGAAAAACGAAGACATGAAAATTTTACAAATGGAATAAAATTACGTAATTATGGAAACTAAAAATAACTGATTACAACTAGATTCAGAAATGGCCTAAATGCGGCGCAGGATGACTGTCTAACGATTACACTGAACAAATGCTACAACAAAAACCAATTTGGAATGCTTAAGACTCTAATACAAAAACATATAGGTGGTTAGGGTTAGAGTTAGGATAGGTTAGGTTAGGTTAGGTTAGGTTACAAAATCCAGCACGAAAAACGAAGACATGAAAATTTTACAAATGGAATAAACTTACGTAATTATGAAACTAAAAATAACTGGATTACAACTAGACTAGAAATGGCCTAAATGCGGCGCAGGATGACTGTCTAACGATTACACTGAACAAATGCTACAACAAAACCAATTTGGAATGCTTAAGACTTAATACACAAAGATATAGGTGGTTAGGTTAGGTTAGTTAGGTTAGGTTAGGCTAGGTTAGGTTAGATAGGTTAGGTTAGGTTAGGTTACAAAATCAGCACGAAAAACGAAGACATGAAAATTTTACAAATGGAATAAACTTACGTAATTATGAAACCAAAAATAACTGATTACAACTAGACTGAAATGGCCTAAATGCGGCGCAGGATGAATGTCTAACGATAACACTGCACAAATGCTACAACAAAACCAATTTGAATGCTTAAGACTCCTAATACACAAACATATAGGTGGTTAGGCTAGGTTAGGTTAGGATAGAGTTAGGTTAGGTTAGGATAGGTTACAAAATCAGCACGAAAAACGAAGACATGAAAATTTTACAAATGGAATAAACTTACGTAATTATGAAACTAAAAATAACTGATTACAACTAGACTAGAAATGGCCTTAAATGCGGCGCAGGATGACTGGTTCAACGATTACACTGAACAAATGCTACAACAAAACCAATTTGAATGCTTAAGACTCTAATACACAAACATATAGGTGGTTAGGTTAGGTTACAAAATCAGCACGAAAAACGAAGACATGAAAATTTTACAAATGGAATAAACTACGTAATTATGAAACTAAAAATAACTGATTACAACTAGACTAGAAATGGCCTAAATGCGGCAGGATGACTGTCTAACGATTACACTGAACAAATGCTACAACAAAACCAATTTGAATGCTTAAGACTCTAATACACAAACATATAGGTGGTTAGGTTAGGTTAGGCTACAAAATCAGCACGAAAAACGAAGACATGAAAATTTTACAAATGGAATAAAATTACGCAATTATGAAACTAAAAATAACTGATTACAACTAGACTAGAAATGGCCTAAATGCGGCGCAGGATGACTGTCTAACGATTACACTGAACAAATGCTACATCAAAAACCAATTTGAATGCTTAAGACTCTAATACACAAACATATAGGTGGTTAGGTTAGGTTACAAAATCAGCACGAAAAACGAAGACATGAAAATTTTACAAATGGAATAAAATTACGTAATTATGGAAACTAAAAATAACTGATTACAACTAGACTAGAAATGGCTAAATGCGGCGCAGGATGACCGTCTAACGATTACACTGAACAAATGCTACAACAAAAACCAATTTGAATGCTTAAGACTCTAATACACAAAGATATAGGTGGTTAGGTTAGTTAGGTTACAAAATCAGCACGAAAAACGAAGACATGAAAATTTTACAAATGGAATAAACTTACGTAATTATGAAACTAAAAATAACTGATTACAACTAGACTAGAAATGGCCTAAATGCGGCGCAGGATGAATGTCTAACGATAACACTGCACAAATGCTACAACAAAACCAATTTGAATGCTTAAGACTCTAATACACAAACATATAGGTGGTTATGGTTAGGTTAGGATAGGTTAGGTTAGGTTAGTTAGGTTAGGTTACAAAATCAGCACGAAAAACGAAGACATGAAAATTTTACAAATGGAATAAACTTACGTAATTATGAAACTAAAAATAACTGATTACAACTAGATTCAGAAATGGCCTAAATGCGGCGCAGGATGAATGTCTAACGATAACACTGCACAAATGCTACAACAAAAAACCAATTTGGAATGCTTAAGACTCTAATACACAAACATATAGGTGGTTAGGGTTAGAGTTAGGTTAGGTTAGGTTAGGTTAGGCTACAAAAT
>JAGSMU010000601.1:20000-54787 GCA_029286865.1 Teinopalpus imperialis
AACATATATAGGTGGTTAGGTTAGGTTAGATAGGTTAGGTTAGGTTAGGTTAGGTTACAAAATCAGCACGAAAAACGAAGACATGAAAATTTTACAAATGGAATAAACTTACGTAATTATGAAACTAAAAATAACTGATTACAACTAGACTAGAAATGGCCTAAATGCGGCGCAGGATGACTGGTCTAACGATTACACTGAACAAATGCTACAACAAAACCAATTTGAATGCTTAAGACTCTAATACACAAACATATAGGTGGTTAGGTTAGGTTAGGTTAGGATAGGTTAGAGTTAGGTTAGGTTAGGTTAGGTTAGTTAGGTTACAAAATCAGCACGAAAAACGAAGACATGAAAATTTTACAAATGGAATAAACTTACGTAATTATGGAAACTAAAAATAACTGATTACAACTAGATTCAGAAATGGCCTAAATGCGGCAGGATGACTGTCTAACGATAACACTGCACAAATGCTACAACAAAACCAATTTGAATGCTTAAGACTCCTAATACACAAAGATATAGGTGGTTAGGCTAGGTTAGGTTAGTTACAAAATCAGCACGAAAAACGAAGACATGAAAATTTTACAAATGGAATAAACTTACGTAATTATGAAACCAAAAATAACTGATTACAACTAGACTGAAATGGCCTAAATGCGGCAGGATGACTGTCTAACGATTACACTGAACAAATGCTACAACAAAACCAATTTGGAATGCTTAAGACTCTAATACACAAAGATATAGGTGGTTAGGTTAGGTTAGTTAGGTTAGGTTACAAAATCAGCACGAAAAACGAAGACATGAAAATTTTACAAATGGAATAAAATTACGTAATTATGGAAACTAAAAATAACTGATTACAACTAGATTCAGAAATGGCCTAAATGCGGCGCAGGATGACTGTCTAACGATTACACTGAACAAATGCTACAACAAAACCAATTTGAATGCTTAAGACTCCTAATACACAAAGATATAGGTGGTTAGGTTAGTTACAAAATCAGCACGAAAAACGAAGACATGAAAATTTTACAAATGGAATAAACTTACGTAATTATGAAACTAAAAATAACTGATTACAACTAGACTGAAATGGCCTAAATGCGGCGCAGGATGACCGTCTAACGATTACACTGAACAAATGCTACATCAAAAACCAATTTGAATGCTTAAGACTCTAATACACAAAGATATAGGTGGTTAGGTTAGGTTAGTTAGGTTAGGTTAGGTTAGGTTACAAAATCAGCACGAAAAACGAAGACATGAAAATTTTACAAATGGAATAAACTTACGTAATTATGAAACTAAAAATAACTGATTACAACTAGACTAGAAATGGCTAAATGCGGCGCAGGATGACCGTCTAACGATTACACTGGAACAAATGCTACAACAAAACCAATTTGAATGCTTAAGACTCTAATACACAAACATATAGGTGGTTAGGCTAGGTTAGGTTAGAGTTAGGTTAGGTTAGAGTTAGGATAGGTTAGGTTAGGTTAGAGTTAGGTTAGAGTTAGGATAGGTTAGAGTTAGGTTAGGTTAAGGTTAGGTTACAAAATCAGCACGAAAAACGAAGACATGAAAATTTTACAAATGGAATAAACTTACGTAATTATGGAAACTAAAAATAACTGATTACAACTAGATTCAGAAATGGCCTAAATGCGGCAGGATGACTGTCTAACGATTACACTGAACAAATGCTACAACAAAAACCAATTTGGAATGCTTAAGACTCTAATACACAAACATATAGGTGGTTAGGTTAGGTTAGGATAGGTTAGGTTAGGATAGGTTAGAGTTAGGTTAGGTTAGGATAGGTTACAAAATCAGCACGAAAAACGAAGACATGAAAATTTTACAAATGGAATAAAATTACGTAATTATGAAACTAAAAATAACTGGATTACAACTAGACTAGAAATGGCCTAAATGCGGCGCAGGATGACTGTCTAACGATAACACTGCACAAATGCTACAACAAAACCAATTTGGAATGCTTTAGACTCTAATACACACAAACATATAGGTGGTTAGGGTTAGAGTTAGGTTAGGTTAGAGTTAGGATAGGTTAGGTTAGGCTACAAAATCAGCACGAAAAACGAAGACATGAAAATTTTACAAATGGAATAAACTTACGTAATTATGAAACTAAAAATAACTGATTACAACTAGACTAGAAATGGCCTAAATGCGGCGCAGGATGACTGTCTAACGATAACACTGGAACAAATGCTACAACAAAACCAATTTGGAATGCTTAAGACTCTAATACACAAAGATATAGGTGGTTAGGTTAGTTAGGTTAGGTTAGTTAGGTTAGGTTTGGTTACAAAATCAGCACGAAAAACGAAGACATGAAAATTTTACAAATGGAATAAAATTACGTAATTATGAAACTAAAAATAACTGATTACAACTAGACTAGAAATGGCCTAAATGCGGCGCAGGATGAATGTCTAACGATAACACTGCACAAATGCTACAACAAAAAACCAATTTGGAATGTTTAAGACTCTAATACACAAACATATAGGTGGTTAGGGTTAGGTTAGGTTAGGTTACAAAATCAGCACGAAAAACGAAGACATGAAAATTTTACAAATGGAATAAACTTACGTAATTATGAAACTAAAAATAACTGATTACAACTAGACTAGAAATGGCCTAAATGCGGCGCAGGATGACCGTCTAACGATTACACTGAACAAATGCTACAACAAAAACCAATTTGAATGCTTAAGACTCTAATACACAAACATATAGGTGGTTAGGTTAGGTTACAAAATCCAGCACGAAAAACGAAGACATGAAAATTTTACAAATGGAATAAAATTACGTAATTATGAAACTAAAAATAACTGGATTACAACTAGACTGAAATGGCCTAAATGCGGCGCAGGATGACCGTCTAACGATTACACTGAACAAATGCTACAACAAAACCAATTTGGAATGCTTAAGACTCTAATACACAAAGATATAGGTGGTTAGGCTAGGTTAGGTTAGATAGGTTAGGTTAGATAGGTTAGGTTAGGCTACAAAATCAGCACGAAAAACGAAGACATGAAAATTTTACAAATGGAATAAAATTACGTAATTATGAAACTAAAAATAACTGATTACAACTAGATTCAGAAATGGCCTAAATGCGGCGCAGGATGACCGTCTAACGATTACACTGGAACAAATGCTACAACAAAACCAATTTGAATGCTTAAGACTTAATACACAAAGATATAGGTGGTTAGGTTAGGTTACAAAATCCAGCACGAAAAACGAAGACATGAAAATTTTACAAATGGAATAAAATTACGTAATTATGGAAACTAAAAATAACTGGATTACAACTAGACTAGAAATGGCTAAATGCGGCGCAGGATGACTGGTCTAACGATTACACTGAACAAATGCTACAACAAAAACCAATTTGAATGCTTAAGACTTAATACACAAAGATATAGGTGGTTAGGTTAGGTTACAAAATCAGCACGAAAAACGAAGACATGAAAATTTTACAAATGGAATAAACTTACGTAATTATGAAACTAAAAATAACTGATTACAACTAGATTCAGAAATGGCCTAAATGCGGCGCAGGATGAATGTCTAACGATAACACTGCACAAATGCTACAACAAAACCAATTTGAATGCTTAAGACTCTAATACACAAACATATAGGTGGTTAGGTTAGGTAAGGTTAGGTTAGGCTAGGTTAGGTTAGATAGGTTAGGTTAGATAGGTTAGGTTAGGTTAGATAGGTTAGGTTAGGTTAGGTTACAAAATCAGCACGAAAAACGAAGACATGAAAATTTTACAAATGGAATAAAATTACGTAATTATGAAACTAAAAATAACTGATTACAACTAGATTCAGAAATGGCCTAAATGCGGCGCAGGATGACTGTCTAACGATAACACTGCACAAATGCTACAACAAAACCAATTTGAATGCTTAAGACTCTAATACACAAACATATAGGTGGTTAGGTTAGGTTAGGTAAGGTTAGGTTAGGTTACAAAATCAGCACGAAAAACGAAGACATGAAAATTTTACAAATGGAATAAAATTACGCAATTATGAAACTAAAAATAACTGATTACAACTAGATTCAGAAATGGCCTAAATGCGGCGCAGGATGACTGTTCAACGATTACACTGGAACAAATGCTACAACAAAACCAATTTGAATGCTTAAGACTCTAATACACAAACATATAGGTGGTTAGGTTAGGTTACAAAATCAGCACGAAAAACGAAGACATGAAAATTTTACAAATGGAATAAACTTACGTAATTATGGAAACTAAAAATAACTGGATTACAACTAGACTAGAAATGGCTAAATGCGGCGCAGGATGACTGTCTAACGATTACGCTGAACAAATGCTACAACAAAAACCAATTTGAATGCTTAAGACTTAATACACAAAGATATAGGTGGTTAGGTTAGGTTACAAAATCAGCACGAAAAACGAAGACATGAAAATTTTACAAATGGAATAAACTTACGTAATTATGAAACTAAAAATAACTGATTACAACTAGACTGAAATGGCCTAAATGCGGCGCAGGATGACTGTCTAACGATTACACTGGAACAAATGCTACAACAAAACCAATTTGAATGCTTAAGACTCCTAATACACAAAGATATAGGTGGTTAGGGTTAGGTTAGGTTAGGTTAGGTTAGGTTAGGTTAGGTTAGGTTAGGTTACAAAATCAGCACGAATAACGAAGACATGAAAATTTTACAAATGGAATAAACTTACGTAATTATGAAACTAAAAATAACTGATTACAACTAGACTAGAAATGGCCTAAATGCGGCGCAGGATGACTGTCTAACGATAACACTGCACAAATGCTACAACAAAAAACCAATTTGGAATGCTTAAGACTTAATACACAAAGATATAGGTGGTTAGGTTAGGTAAGGTTAGGTTAGGATAGAGTTAGGTTAGGTTAGTTAGGTTAGGTTAGGATAGAGTTAGGTTAGGTTAGATAGGTTAGGTTAGGATAGAGTTAGGTTAGGTTACAAAATCAGCACGAAAAACGAAGACATGAAAATTTTACAAATGGAATAAAATTACGTAATTATGAAACTAAAAATAACTGATTACAACTAGACTAGAAATGGCCTAAATGCAGCGCAGGATGACTGGTCTAACGATTACACTGAACAAATGCTACAACAAAACCAATTTGAATGCTTAAGACTCTAATACACAAACATATAGGTGGTTAGGTTAGGTTACAAAATCAGCACGAAAAACGAAGACATGAAAATTTTACAAATGGAATAAACTTACGTAATTATGGAAACTAAAAATAACTGGATTACAACTAGATTCAGAAATGGCCTAAATGCAGCGCAGGATGACTGGTCTAACGATTACACTGAACAAATGCTACAACAAAACCAATTTGAATGCTTAAGACTCTAATACACAAACATATAGGTGGTTAGGTTAGGTTACAAAATCAGCACGAAAAACGAAGACATGAAAATTTTACAAATGGAATAAACTACGTAATTATGAAACTAAAAATAACTGATTACAACTAGACTGAAATGGCCTAAATGCGGCGCAGGATGACTGTCTAACGATTACACTGAACAAATGCTACATCAAAAACCAATTTGAATGCTTAAGACTCTAATACACAAACATATAGGTGGTTAGGGTTAGAGTAAGGATAGGTTAGGTTAGGTTAGGTTAGGTTACAAAATCAGCACGAAAAACGAAGACATGAAAATTTTACAAATGGAATAAACTTACGTAATTATGGAAACTAAAAATAACTGATTACAACTAGACTGAAATGGCCTAAATGCGGCGCAGGATGACTGTTCAACGATTACACTGAACAAATGCTACAACAAAACCAATTTGAATGCTTAAGACTCTAATACACAAACATATAGGTGGTTAGGCTAGGTTAGGTTAGGATAGGTTAGGTTAGGTTACAAAATCAGCACGAAAAACGAAGACATGAAAATTTTACAAATGGAATAAACTTACGTAATTATGAAACTAAAAATAACTGATTACAATCCAGACTAGAAATGGCCTAAATGCGGCGCAGGATGAATGTCTAACGATAACACTGCACAAATGCTACAACAAAACCAATTTGAATGCTTAAGACTCTAATACACAAACATATAGGTGGTTAGGTTAGTTAGGTTAGGTTAGGCTAGGTTAGGTTAGGTTACAAAATCAGCACGAAAAACGAAGACATGAAAATTTTACAAATGGAATAAACTTACGTAATTATGAAACTAAAAATAACTGATTACAACTAGATTCAGAAATGGCCTAAATGCGGCGCAGGATGACTGGTTCAACGATTACACTGAACAAATGCTACAACAAAACCAATTTGAATGCTTAAGACTCTAATACACAAACATATAGGTGGTTAGGTTAGGTAAGGTTAGGTTAGGCTAGGTTAGGTTAGGCTAGGTTAGGTTAGATAGGTTAGGTTAGGTTAGGTTAGGTTAGATAGGTTAGGTTAGATAGGTTAGGTTAGGTTAGGTTACAAAATCAGCACGAAAAACGAAGACATGAAAATTTTACAAATGGAATAAACTTACGCAATTATGAAACTAAAAATAACTGATTACAATCCAGACTAGAAATGGCCTAAATGCGGCGCAGGATGACTGTCTAACGATTACACTGAACAAATGCTACAACAAAACCAATTTGAATGCTTAAGACTCTAATACACAAACATATAGGTGGTTAGGTTAGGTTACAAAATCAGCACGAAAAACGAAGACATGAAAATTTTACAAATGGAATAAACTTACGTAATTATGGAAACTAAAAATAACTGGATTACAACTAGATTCAGAAATGGCCTAAATGCGGCGCAGGATGACTGGTTCAACGATTACACTGAACAAATGCTACAACAAAACCAATTTGAATGCTTAAGACTCTAATACACAAACATATAGGTGGTTAGGTTAGGTTACAAAATCAGCACGAAAAACGAAGACATGAAAATTTTACAAATGGAATAAAATTACGCAATTATGAAACTAAAAATAACTGATTACAACTAGATTCAGAAATGGCCTAAATGCGGCGCAGGATGAATGTCTAACGATAACACTGCACAAATGCTACAACAAAACCAATTTGGAATGCTTAAGACTCCTAATACACAAACATATATAGGTGGTTAGGTTAGGTTAGATAGGTTAGGTTAGTTAGGTTAGGTTAGGTTACAAAATCAGCACGAAAAACGAAGACATGAAAATTTTACAAATGGAATAAACTTACGTAATTATGAAACTAAAAATAACTGATTACAACTAGATTCAGAAATGGCCTAAATGCGGCGCAGGATGACTGTCTAACGATAACACTGCACAAATGCTACAACAAAACCAATTTGGAATGCTTAAGACTCTAATACACAAACATATAGGTGGTTAGGTTAGGTTAGGATAGGTTAGGTTAGGTTAGGGTTAGGTTAGGTTACAAAATCAGCACGAAAAACGAAGACATGAAAATTTTACAAATGGAATAAACTTACGCAATTATGAAACTAAAAATAACTGATTACAACTAGACTAGAAATGGCCTAAATGCGGCGCAGGATGACTGTCTAACGATTACACTGGAACAAATGCTACAACAAAACCAATTTGGAATGCTTAAGACTCTAATATACAAACATATAGGTGGTTAGGGTTAGGTTAGGTTAGGTTAGGTTAGGTTAGGTTACAAAATCAGCACGAATAACGAAGACATGAAAATTTTACAAATGGAATAAACTTACGTAATTATGAAACTAAAAATAACTGATTACAACTAGATTCAGAAATGGCCTAAATGCAGCGCAGGATGACTGTCTAACGATAACACTGCACAAATGCTACAACAAAACCAATTTGAATGCTTAAGACTCTAATACACAAACATATAGGTGGTTAGGTTAGGTTAGGTTAGTTAGGTTAGGTTAGGTTAGGTTAGGTTACAAAATCAGCACGAAAAACGAAGACATGAAAATTTTACAAATGGAATAAACTTACGTAATTATGAAACTAAAAATAACTGATTACAATCCAGACTAGAAATGGCCTAAATGCGGCGCAGGATGACTGTCTAACGATAACACTGCACAAATGCTACAACAAAAAACCAATTTGGAATGCTTAAGACTCTAATACACAAACATATAGGTGGTTAGGTTAGAGTTAGGATAGGTTAGGTTAGGTTAGGTTAGGTTAGGATAGGTTACAAAATCAGCACGAAAAACGAAGACATGAAAATTTTACAAATGGAATAAAATTACGTAATTATGAAACTAAAAATAACTGATTACAACTAGACTAGAAATGGCCTAAATGCAGCGCAGGATGACTGTCTAACGATTACACTGAACAAATGCTACAACAAAACCAATTTGGAATGCTTAAGACTCTAATACACAAACATATAGGTGGTTAGGTTAGGTTAGGTTAGGTTAGGATAGAGTTAGGTTAGGTTAGGTTAGGATAGGTTACAAAATCCAGCACGAAAAACGAAGACATGAAAATTTTACAAATGGAATAAACTTACGTAATTATGGAAACTAAAAATAACTGATTACAACTAGATTCAGAAATGGCCTAAATGCGGCGCAGGATGAATGTCTAACGATAACACTGCACAAATGCTACAACAAAACCAATTTGAATGCTTAAGACTCTAATACACAAACATATAGGTGGTTAGGTTAGGTTAGTTAGGTTAGGTTAGTTAGGTTAGGTTAGGCTAGGTTAGGTTACAAAATCAGCACGAAAAACGAAGACATGAAAATTTTACAAATGGAATAAAATTACGTAATCATGAAACTAAAAATAACTGATTACAACTAGATTCAGAAATGGCCTAAATGCGGCGCAGGATGACTGGTCTAACGATTACACTGGAACAAATGCTACAACAAAACCAATTTGAATGCTTAAGACTCTAATACACAAACATATAGGTGGTTAGGTTAGGTTACAAAATCAGCACGAAAAACGAAGACATGAAAATTTTACAAATGGAATAAACTTACGTAATTATGAAACTAAAAATAACTGGATTACAACTAGACTAGAAATGGCCTAAATGCGGCGCAGGATGAATGTCTAACGATAACACTGCACAAATGCTACAACAAAACCAATTTGAATGCTTAAGACTCTAATACACAAACATATAGGTGGTTAGGTTAGGTTACAAAATCAGCACGAAAAACGAAGACATGAAAATTTTACAAATGGAATAAAATTACGTAATTATAAAACTAAAAATAACTGATTACAACTAGACTAGAAATGGCCTAAATGCGGCGCAGGATGACTGTCTAACGATTACACTGAACAAATGCTACAACAAAACCAATTTGAATGCTTAAGACTCTAATACACAAACATATAGGTGGTTAGGCTAGGTTAGGTTAGGCTAGGTTAGGTTAGATAGGTTAGGTTAGATAGGTTAGGTTAGGTTAGGTTAGGTTAGGATAGGTTAGGTTAGTTAGGTTAGGTTAGGTTAGTTACAAAATCAGCACGAAAAACGAAGACATGA
Source organism: Teinopalpus imperialis (assembly GCA_029286865.1). Lineage (NCBI taxonomy): Eukaryota > Metazoa > Arthropoda > Insecta > Lepidoptera > Papilionidae > Teinopalpus > Teinopalpus imperialis. The sequence continues at coordinate 29,594 of JAGSMU010000601.1, forward strand.
AAATTTTACAAATGGAATAAAATTACGTAATTATGGAAACTAAAAATAACTGATTACAATCCAGACTAGAAATGGCCTAAATGCGGCGCAGGATGACTGTCTAACGATTACACTGAACAAATGCTACAACAAAACCAATTTGAATGCTTAAGACTCCTAATACACAAAGATATAGGTGGTTAGGCTAGGTTAGGTTAGGCTACAAAATCAGCACGAAAAACGAAGACATGAAAATTTTACAAATGGAATAAAATTACGCAATTATGAAACTAAAAATAACTGATTACAACTAGATTCAGAAATGGCCTAAATGCGGCGCAGGATGACCGTCTAACGATTACACTGAACAAATGCTACAACAAAACCAATTTGGAATGCTTAAGACTCTAATACACAAACATATAGGTGGTTAGGTTAGGTTAGTTAGGTTAGGTTAGGTTAGGTTAGGTTAGGTTAGGTTACAAAATCCAGCACGAAAAACGAAGACATGAAAATTTTACAAATGGAATAAACTTACGTAATTATGAAACTAAAAATAACTGATTACAACTAGATTCAGAAATGGCCTAAATGCGGCGCAGGATGACTGTCTAACGATTACACTGAACAAATGCTACAACAAAACCAATTTGAATGCTTAAGACTCTAATACACAAACATATAGGTGGTTAGGTTAGGTTAAGGTTAGGTTAGGCTAGGTTAGGTTAGATAGGTTAGGTTAGGTTAGGTTAGGTTAGATAGGTTAGGTTAGGATAGAGTTAGGTTAGGTTACAAAATCAGCACGAAAAACGAAGACATGAAAATTTTACAAATGGAATAAAATTACGTAATTATGAAACTAAAAATAACTGGATTACAACTAGATTCAGAAATGGCCTAAATGCGGCGCAGGATGACTGTCTAACGATTACACTGAACAAATGCTACAACAAAAAACCAATTTGGAATGCTTAAGACTCCTAATACACAAACATATATAGGTGGTTAGGTTAGGTTAGGATAGGTTAGGTTAGGTTAGGTTAGGTTACAAAATCCAGCACGAAAAACGAAGACATGAAAATTTTACAAATGGAATAAACTTACGTAATTATGAAACTAAAAATAACTGATTACAACTAGACTGAAATGGCCTAAATGCGGCGCAGGATGACCGTCTAACGATTACACTGAACAAATGCTACAACAAAACCAATTTGGAATGCTTAAGACTCTAATACACAAAGATATAGGTGGTTAGGCTAGGTTAGGTTAGGTTAGGTTAGGTTAGGTTACAAAATCAGCACGAAAAACGAAGACATGAAAATTTTACAAATGGAATAAAATTACGTAATTATGGAAACTAAAAATAACTGATTACAACTAGACTGAAATGGCCTAAATGCGGCGCAGGATGACTGTCTAACGATTACACTGAACAAATGCTACAACAAAAACCAATTTGAATGCTTAAGACTCTAATACACAAAGATATAGGTGGTTAGGTTAGGTTACAAAATCAGCACGAAAAACGAAGACATGAAAATTTTACAAATGGAATAAAATTACGTAATCATGAAACTAAAAATAACTGATTACAATCCAGACTAGAAATGGCTAAATGCGGCGCAGGATGACTGGTCTAACGATTACACTGAACAAATGCTACAACAAAACCAATTTGAATGCTTAAGACTCTAATACACAAACATATAGGTGGTTAGGTTAGGTTACAAAATCAGCACGAAAAACGAAGACATGAAAATTTTACAAATGGAATAAACTTACGTAATTATGAAACTAAAAATAACTGATTACAATCCAGACTAGAAATGGCCTAAATGCAGCGCAGGATGACTGTCTAACGATAACACTGCACAAATGCTACAACAAAACCAATTTGGAATGCTTAAGACTCTAATACACAAACATATAGGTGGTTAGGTTAGGTTAGGATAGAGTTAGGTTAGGTTAGGTTAGGTTAGGTTACAAAATCAGCACGAAAAACGAAGACATGAAAATTTTACAAATGGAATAAACTTACGTAATTATGAAACTAAAAATAACTGATTACAACTAGACTAGAAATGGCCTAAATGCGGCGCAGGATGACTGTCTAACGATAACACTGCACAAATGCTACAACAAAAAACCAATTTGGAATGCTTAAGACTCTAATACACAAACATATAGGTGGTTAGGGTTAGGTTAGGATAGGTTAGGTTAGGTTAGGTTAGGTTAGGTTAGGTTAGGTTAGGTTTGGTTACAAAATCAGCACGAAAAACGAAGACATGAAAATTTTACAAATGGAATAAAATTACGTAATTATGAAACTAAAAATAACTGATTACAACTAGACTGAAATGGCCTAAATGCGGCGCAGGATGACTGTCTAACGATTACACTGAACAAATGCTACAACAAAACCAATTTGAATGCTTAAGACTCCTAATACACAAACATATAGGTGGTTAGGTTAGGTTACAAAATCAGCACGAAAAACGAAGACATGAAAATTTTACAAATGGAATAAACTTACGTAATTATGAAACTAAAAATAACTGATTACAACTAGACTAGAAATGGCCTAAATGCGGCGCAGGATGACTGTCTAACGATAACACTGCACAAATGCTACAACAAAAAACCAATTTGGAATGCTTAAGACTCTAATACACAAACATATAGGTGGTTAGGGTTAGGTTAGGATAGGTTAGGTTAGGTTAGGTTAGGTTAGGTTAGGTTAGGTTAGGTTTGGTTACAAAATCAGCACGAAAAACGAAGACATGAAAATTTTACAAATGGAATAAAATTACGTAATTATGAAACTAAAAATAACTGATTACAACTAGACTAGAAATGGCCTAAATGCGGCGCAGGATGACTGTCTAACGATAACACTGCACAAATGCTACAACAAAAAACCAATTTGGAATGCTTAAGACTCTAATACACAAACATATAGGTGGTTAGGGTTAGATAAGGATAGGTTAGGTTAGGTTAGGTTAGGTTAGGTTAGGTTAGGTTAGGTTACAAAATCAGCACGAAAAACGAAGACATGGAAATTTTACAAATGGAATAAAATTACGTAATTATGAAACTAAAAATAACTGATTACAACTAGATTCAGAAATGGCCTAAATGCGGCGCAGGATGACTGTCTAACGATTACACTGAACAAATGCTACAACAAAACCAATTTGGAATGCTTAAGACTCTAATACACACAAACATATAGGTGGTTAGGTTAGGTTAGGTTAGTTAGGTTAGGTTACAAAATCAGCACGAAAAACGAAGACATGAAAATTTTACAAATGGAATAAACTTACGCAATTATGAAACTAAAAATAACTGGATTACAACTAGACTAGAAATGGCCTAAATGCGGCGCAGGATGACTGGTCTAACGATTACACTGAACAAATGCTACAACAAAAACCAATTTGAATGCTTAAGACTCTAATACACAAACATATAGGTGGTTAGGTTAGGTTAGGATAGGTTAGGTTAGGTTAGGTTAGGTTAGGTTACAAAATCAGCACGAAAAACGAAGACATGAAAATTTTTACAATGGAATAAACTTACGTAATTATGAAACTAAAAATAACTGATTACAACCAGACTAGAAATGGCCTAAATGCGGCGCAGGATGACTGGTTCAACGATTACACTGAACAAATGCTACAACAAAAACCAATTTGGAATGCTTAAGACTCTAATACACAAACATATATAGGTGGTTAGGTTAGGTTAGGATAGAGTTAGGTTAGGTTAGGTTAGGCTAGGTTAGGTTAGGCTACAAAATCAGCACGAAAAACGAAGACATGAAAATTTTACAAATGGAATAAACTTACGTAATTATGAAACTAAAAATAACTGATTACAACTAGACTAGAAATGGCCTAAATGCGGCGCAGGATGACTGTCTAACGATTACACTGAACAAATGCTACATCAAAAAACCAATTTGGAATGCTTAAGACTCTAATACACAAACATATAGGTGGTTAGGGTTAGGTTAGGATAGGTTCGGTTAGGTTAGGTTAGGTTAGGTTAGGTTAGGTTAGGTTAGGTTAGGTTAGGTTAGGTTAGGTTAGGTTAGGTTAGGTTAGGTTAGGTTAGAGTTAGAGTTAGGTTAGAGTTAGGTTAGGTTAGAGTTAGGTTAGGTTAGGATAGAGTTAGGTTAGAGTTAGGTTAGGTTAGGTTAGAGTTAGGTTAGAGTTAGAGTTAGGTTAGGTTAGGTTAGGTTAGGTTAGGTTAGGTTAGGTTAGGTTAGGTTAGGTTAGGTTAGGTTAGGTTAGGTTAGGATAGGTTAGGATAGGATAGGTTAGGTTAGGTTAAGGTTAGGTTAGGATAGGTTAGGTTAGGTTAGGTTAAGGTTAGGTTAGGTTAGGTTAGGTTAGAGTTAGGTTAGAGTTAGGTTAGGTTAGGTTAGTTAGGTTAGGTTAGTTAGGTTAGGTTAGATAGGTTAGGTTAGGCTAGGTTAGGTTAGGTTAGGTTAGGTTAGAGTTAGGTTAGGTTAGGTTAGGATAGGTTACAAAATCAGCACGAAAAACGAAGACATGAAAATTTTACAAATGGAATAAAATTACGTAATTATAAAACTAAAAATAACTGATTACAACTAGACTAGAAATGGCCTAAATGCGGCGCAGGATGACTGTCTAACGATTACACTGAACAAATGCTACAACAAAACCAATTTGAATGCTTAAGACTCTAATACACAAACATATAGGTGGTTAGGTTAGGTTAGGTTAGATAGGTTAGGTTAGTTAGGTTAGGTTAGGCTAGGTTAGGTTAGGATAGGTTAGGTTAGATAGGTTAGGTTAGGCTAGGTTAGGTTAGTTAGGTTAGGTTAGGTTAGTTAGGTTAGGTTAGTTAGGTTAGGTTAGTTAGGTTAGGTTAGTTAGGTTAGGTTAGTTAGGTTAGGTTAAGGTTAGGTTAGGTTAGGTTAGGTTAGGTTAGGTTAGGTTAGAGTTAGGTTAGGTTAGGTTAAGGTTAGGTTAGGTTAGAGTTAGGTTAGGATAGGTTAGGTTAGAGTTAGGTTAGGTTAGGTTAGGTTAGGTTAGGTTAGTTAGGTTAGGTTAGTTAGGTTAGGTTAGGCTAGGTTAGGTTAGGCTAGGTTAGGTTAGGTTAGGTTAGATAGGTTAGGTTAGGTTAGGTTAGATAGGTTAGGTTAGATAGGTTAGGTTAGTTAGGTTAGGTTAGTTAGGTTAGGTTAGTTAGGTTAGGTTAGGTTAGTTAGGTTAGGTTACAAAATCAGCACGAAAAACGAAGACATGAAAATTTTACAAATGGAATAAACTTACGTAATTATGAAACTAAAAATAACTGATTACAACTAGATTCAGAAATGGCCTAAATGCGGCGCAGGATGACTGTCTAACGATAACACTGCACAAATGCTACAACAAAACCAATTTGAATGCTTAAGACTCTAATACACAAACATATAGGTGGTTAGGCTAGGTTAGGTTAGGTTAGGCTAGGTTAGGTTAGGATAGGTTACAAAATCAGCACGAAAAACGAAGACATGAAAATTTTACAAATGGAATAAAATTACGCAATTATGAAACTAAAAATAACTGATTACAACTAGACTGAAATGGCCTAAATGCGGCGCAGGATGACTGTCTAACGATTACACTGAACAAATGCTACATCAAAAACCAATTTGAATGCTTAAGACTCTAATACACAAACATATAGGTGGTTAGGTTAGGTTAGGCTAGGTTAGGTTAGGCTAGGTTAGGTTAGATAGGTTAGGTTAGGCTAGGTTAGGTTAGGTTAGGTTACAAAATCAGCACGAAAAACGAAGACATGAAAATTTTACAAATGGAATAAAATTACGTAATCATGAAACTAAAAATAACTGATTACAACTAGATTCAGAAATGGCCTAAATGCGGCGCAGGATGACTGTCTAACGATAACACTGCACAAATGCTACAACAAAACCAATTTGAATGCTTAAGACTCTAATACACAAACATATAGGTGGTTAGGTTAGGTTACAAAATCAGCACGAAAAACGAAGACATGAAAATTTTACAAATGGAATAAACTTACGTAATTATGAAACCAAAAATAACTGATTACAACTAGACTGAAATGGCCTAAATGCGGCGCAGGATGACTGTCTAACGATTACACTGAACAAATGCTACAACAAAACCAATTTGAATGCTTAAGACTCCTAATACACAAACATATAGGTGGTTAGGTTAGGTTAGATAGGTTAGGTTAGGTTAGGCTAGGTTAGGTTAGGCTAGGTTAGGTTAGATAGGTTAGGTTAGGCTAGGTTAGGTTAGGTTAGGATAGGTTAGGTTAGGCTAGGTTAGGTTAGGTTAGGCTACATATATATCAAACTATTAATACTTACACGTCCACTTTAAAAAATAAACATTTCTCTTTATTGCGCTGATATATACCGTACCGAATTCTTCCTTTAATATTCATGTACTCCTATCATACATTCATATCTAATTTTGTCATCGCTATAGTTAGGATATAAACTTATATTTACTACTCTTCTATTTATTATACCTTCTTTTTTTTTTTTTTTTTTTTTTTTTTTTTTTTTTTTTTTTTTTTTTTTTTTTTTTTTTTTTTTTTTTTTTTTTTTTTTTTTTTTTTTTTTTTTTTTTTTTTTTTTTTTTTTTTTTTTTTTTTTTTTTTTTTTTTTTTTTTTTTTTTTTTTTTTTTTTTTTTTTTTTTTTTTTTTTTTTTTTTTTTTTTTTTTTTTTTTTTTTTTTTTTTTTTTTTTTTTTTTTTTTTTTTTTTTTTTTTTTTTTTTTTTTTTTTTTTTTTTTTTTTTTTTTTTTTTTTTTTTTTTTTTTTTTTTTTTTTTTTTTTTTTTTTTTTTTTTTTTTTTTTTTTTTTTTTTTTTTTTTTTTTTTTTTTTTTTTTTTTTTTTTTTTTTTTTTTTTTTTTTTTTTTTTTTTTTTTTTTTTTTTTTTTTTTTTTTTTTTTTTTTTTTTTTTTTTTTTTTTTTTTTTTTTTTTTTTTTTTTTTTTTTTTTTTTTTTTTTTTTTTTTTTTTTTTTTTTTTTTTTTTTTTTTTTTTTTTTTTTTTTTTTTTTTTTTTTTTTTTTTTTTTTTTTTTTTTTTTTTTTTTTTTTTTTTTTTTTTTTTTTTTTTTTTTTTTTTTTTTTTTTTTTTTTTTTTTTTTTTTTTTTTTTTTTTTTTTTTTTTTTTTTTTTTTTTTTTTTTTTTTTTTTTTTTTTTTTTTTTTTTTTTTTTTTTTTTTTTTTTTTTTTTTTTTTTTTTTTTTTTTTTTTTTTTTTTTTTTTTTTTTTTTTTTTTTTTTTTTTTTTTTTTTTTTTTTTTTTTTTTTTTTTTTTTTTTTTTTTTTTTTTTTTTTTTTTTTTTTTTTTTTTTTTTTTTTTTTTTTTTTTTTTTTTTTTTTTTTTTTTTTTTTTTTTTTTTTTTTTTTTTTTTTTTTTTTTTTTTTTTTTTTTTTTTTTTTTTTTTTTTTTTTTTTTTTTTTTTTTTTTTTTTTTTTTTTTTTTTTTTTTTTTTTTTTTTTTTTTTTTTTTTTTTTTTTTTTTTTTTTTTTTTTTTTTTTTTTTTTTTTTTTTTTTTTTTTTTTTTTTTTTTTTTTTTTTTTTTTTTTTTTTTTTTTTTTTTTTTTTTTTTTTTTTTTTTTTTTTTTTTTTTTTTTTTTTTTTTTTTTTTTTTTTTTTTTTTTTTTTTTTTTTTTTTTTTTTTTTTTTTTTTTTTTTTTTTTTTTTTTTTTTTTTTTTTTTTTTTTTTTTTTTTTTTTTTTTTTTTTTTTTTTTTTTTTTTTTTTTTTTTTTTTTTTTTTTTTTTTTTTTTTTTTTTTTTTTTTTTTTTTTTTTTTTTTTTTTTTTTTTTTTTTTTTTTTTTTTTTTTTTTTTTTTTTTTTTTTTTTTTTTTTTTTTTTTTTTTTTTTTTTTTTTTTTTTTTTTTTTTTTTTTTTTTTTTTTTTTTTTTTTTTTTTTTTTTTTTTTTTTTTTTTTTTTTTTTTTTTTTTTTTTTTTTTTTTTTTTTTTTTTTTTTTTTTTTTTTTTTTTTTTTTTTTTTTTTTTTTTTTTTTTTTTTTTTTTTTTTTTTTTTTTTTTTTTTTTTTTTTTTTTTTTTTTTTTTTTTTTTTTTTTTTTTTTTTTTTTTTTTTTTTTTTTTTTTTTTTTTTTTTTTTTTTTTTTTTTTTTTTTTTTTTTTTTTTTTTTTTTTTTTTTTTTTTTTTTTTTTTTTTTTTTTTTTTTTTTTTTTTTTTTTTTTTTTTTTTTTTTTTTTTTTTTTTTTTTTTTTTTTTTTTTTTTTTTTTTTTTTTTTTTTTTTTTTTTTTTTTTTTTTTTTTTTTTTTTTTTTTTTTTGCCAAGGAGAAGAATTTTTCTCCAATTGTATCCCCGTGAATTTAGAGAGCGTATTTCTACTGCAAGTGGATGAAGAGATACCGGGCCTACCAACATTGAAGAGCCGACAAGGAGTCGCTTTAAGATAACTGGCCTGTTAAAGTTCTTAGGCCTTACATTAATGAGTTCCAGAGCTCTCCGGATAGCTGCCAGCTCCGCCTGGAAGACGCTACAATATCTAGCAAGGTTGAGGGAAGAGTGAGTCATTTCCTCATCATTGGTCCACACTGTTACCGCCGCACCAACTCCTCCATCCAGCTTGCTTCCATCGGTATAAATAAGAGTTTGGTCCTTATCAAACGCTTTAAGATCATCTAGGTTTCTTATTTCCAAGAACTTTATTGGGTAACGGGGCTGGATGGGGAGCTGGTAAGGGGTTGCCAAACGTTCGAGCATCCTTCCAGGCAGTTCCGGCAGCTCCGCACCTCGCCTTACCAGGTATAAACTTCAACTGCCCGGCTCGGAGGTCAGAGGTAGTATTCCGGCTAAAATTGTGGATGCGATGGTGGAAGTAGTTCGATGTGCTTTAGCGATCTGGATTGCGAAGTTTCTAGATATCCTGTCTAAACATCGGCGATTTTGTTTGTTAGATCTAGCTTCCGCCCAGACGTTGGCAGCATAAAGGACCGTTGGTTCCACCACCGCATTATAAATAGTTCGGAGAACATCACTATTAAGACCCCAGTGAGCACTAGCTGTTCTGGATACAGCCTTGAAGATATTTGCAGCCTTGGTGTACCGGTCAGAAATGTGTTTATTAAAATTTAATCTTTTGTCCAGTATCAGGCCCAGAACTTTAAGGTTGTCCGTGAGGGGGATTTCTGTGCCTTCAAATATTACTTGCGGCTGTTGGAATTTGAGCTTATTAGTGATTAGTAAGGCTTGAGTTTTTTGGGCGGCAAAGCGTAATTTATTGGCCTTACCCCATCCAGAGACGGTTTCCAGGGCCTCGGAGAGAACTCGCTCCAGTTCACTGGTACTGTTTTCTGAAGCCACAAGCAATATGTCATCCGCATACGCTTGTATGTGAACTTCCAGCTCTTCGGCTTTTTGAAGCAGCGGGTCTAGCTGGACGTTCCATAGGAGAGGTCCGCAAATTGACCCTTGAATGCATCCCTATTAGCTCGTAGTACGCAGGCCCCAGCATAGTGTAGTTCCACTGCCCTGTCTGAAGGTAGCTACCAATGAGCCCCAGAGCAGCACGGTCGATGTCCCTAGCAGCCAACTCGGATAGGATAGCTGGCCACTGCTGTTGTCGAAGGCGCCCTCAATATCCATGGAAACAACAACGACGAGTTTGCATTAAGACCCTCCGATTACAATGGCGTCATATAGAGGGCGTCCTCCGTACCCGCTGGGGACGAAACCGTACTGTCTGCGACTCATTGATCCACTAACCCCCAGGGACCAGGTTAGCCTATTGGTGAGGAGTTTTCAAGGACCTTGCTCAATATTGGTAATAATCCTATGGGTCTATAAGACTTAGTAAGTATCATTTTACATGCCTTAGGATGACTGTCTAACGATAACACTGCACAAATGCTACAACAAAACCAATTTGAATGCTTAAGACTCTAATACACAAAGATATAGGTGGTTAGGTTAGGTTAGGTTAGGATAGGTTAGGTTAGGTTACAAAATCAGCACGAAAAACGAAGACATGAAAATTTTACAAATGGAATAAAATTACGTAATCATGAAACTAAAAATAACTGATTACAACTAGACTAGAAATGGCCTAAATGCGGCGCAGGATGACCGTCTAACGATTACACTGAACAAATGCTACAACAAAACCAATTTGAATGCTTAAGACTCTAATACACAAACATATAGGTGGTTAGGTTAGGTTAGGTTAGGTTAGGTTAGGATAGGTTAGGTTAGGTTAGGTTAGGCTAGGTTAGGTTAGGTTAGATAGGTTAGGTTAGAGTTAGGATAGGTTAGGTTAGGCTAGGTTAGGTTAGATAGGTTAGGTTAGGTTAGGCTAGGTTAGGTTAGAGTTAGGTTAGGTTAGATAGGTTAGGTTAGGCTAGGTTAGGTTAGGATAGGTTAGGTTAGGATAGGTTAGGTTAGTTAGGTTACAAAATCAGCACGAAAAACGAAGACATGAAAATTTTACAAATGGAATAAACTTACGTAATTATGAAACTAAAAATAACTGATTACAACTAGATTCAGAAATGGCCTAAATGCGGCGCAGGATGACTGTCTAACGATTACACTGAACAAATGCTACAACAAAACCAATTTGGAATGCTTAAGACTCTAATACACAAACATATAGGTGGTTAGGCTAGGTTAGGTTAGGCTAGGTTAGGTTAGGTTAGGTTAGGCTAGGTTAGGTTAGGCTAGGTTAGGTTAGGCTAGGTTAGGTTAGGCTAGGTTAGGTTAGGTTAGAGTTAGGATAGGTTAGGTTAGGCTAGGTTAGGTTAGGCTAGGTTAGGTTAGAGTTAGGATAGGTTAGGTTAGGCTAGGTTAGGTTAGGTTAGGCTAGGTTAGGTTAGGTTAGGTTAGGTTAGGCTAGGTTAGGTTAGGATAGGTTAGGTTAGGCTAGGTTAGGTTAGGATAGGTTAGGTTAGATAGGTTAGGTTAGGTTAGATAGGTTAGGTTAGGTTAGGTTAGATAGGTTAGGTTAGGCTAGGTTAGGTTAGGTTACAAAATCAGCACGAAAAACGAAGACATGAAAATTTTACAAATGGAATAAACTTACGTAATTATGAAACTAAAAATAACTGATTACAACTAGACTAGAAATGGCCTAAATGCGGCGCAGGATGACTGTCTAACGATTACACTGAACAAATGCTACAACAAAACCAATTTGAATGCTTAAGACTCTAATACACAAAGATATAGGTGGTTAGGTTAGGTTAGGTTAGGATAGGTTAGGTTAGGTTAGATAGGTTAGGTTAGATAGGTTAGGTTAGAGTTAGGTTAGGTTAGGTTAGGTTAGAGTTAGGTTAGGTTAGTTAGGTTAGGTTAGGCTAGGTTAGGTTAGAGTTAGGATAGGTTACAAAATCAGCACGAAAAACGAAGACATGAAAATTTTACAAATGGAATAAACTTACGTAATTATGAAACTAAAAATAACTGATTACAACTAGATTCAGAAATGGCCTAAATGCGGCGCAGGATGACTGTCTAACGATTACACTGAACAAATGCTACAACAAAACCAATTTGGAATGCTTAAGACTCTAATACACAAACATATAGGTGGTTAGGCTAGGTTAGGTTAGATAGGTTAGGTTAGGCTAGGTTAGGTTAGTTAGGTTAGGTTACAAAATCAGCACGAAAAACGAAGACATGAAAATTTTACAAATGGAATAAAATTACGTAATCATGAAACTAAAAATAACTGATTACAACTAGATTCAGAAATGGCCTAAATGCGGCGCAGGATGACTGTCTAACGATTACACTGAACAAATGCTACAACAAAAAACCAATTTGGAATGCTTAAGACTCTAATACACAAACATATAGGTGGTTAGGACAGGTTAGGTTAGGTTACAAAATCAGCACGAAAAACGAAGACATGAAAATTTTAACAAATGGAATAAACTTACGTAATTATGAAACTAAAAATAACTGATTACAACTAGACTAGAAATGGCGTAAATGCGGCGCAGGATGACTGTCTAACGATTACACTGAACAAATGCTACAACAAAAAACCAATTTGGAATGCTTAAGACTCTAATACACAAAGATATAGGTGGTTAGGGTTAGGTTACAAAATCAGCACGAAAAACGAAGACATGAAAATTTTTACAAAGGTTCTCCAGCTTCAGTGATAGATGTTTGGATTTTCTTCTTGTACGTCTCCTTAGCTGCAAGGTAATCAGCTGTGACCTGTGGTTTCCTCCTTGGGTTTGCCCTGCTATTCTCCTACGAAGTCTTGTGACTGTTCTGAGCTCTCCCAGTCTTGGGGTCCACCAGCGTGATCTTAGTACCAGTATGTTTTCTGATTTTAGGGATTGCGCACATGCGGCAGTTATAGCATTGGTCAGTTTGTCCACAGCATTGTCTAGGCCTGACCGGAGGTCAGTAACATGTAATTGGTGTTAGATCCAGTTTCAGCTCCTCTAGCAAAGTCTCACGAAACAAAGTCCAGTTTGCCTTCCTTGAGTTAAAGACCCTGGTAGTGGCTTCCGGTTTGTAAGTAGGAGAACAGCTCAGTGTTATAAGTAGGGTGATGGGTCTGTGATCCGAGAGGTGACAGAGGTCTGGATCAATTCTCCAATTTGTGGTTGAGGTCAGGAGTTGCTCCGATACTGCCGTGACATCAATATGGCTTGAGTAGACCGTGCCTCCTCTCACGATGTAAAAAGTTGGTGTATTGCCGTCGTTTATAATATGAAGGCCTCTTTCGGCAAGGAAATCCACAATCGCTTCACCCCTCGAGTCTTCAACTGGGCTGCCCACCAGGCCTTGCATTGAAATCACCGGCAAGTAGTATTCTGGTGGTTCCAATATTATCCAAGACGTGAGGCGTATCACGACATCCGCATTTTGTCGCCCGTAGGTGTTAAGCATTACCCCACCTCTAAGCCATTGACGTTGAGTTTTAGGGCGACAATATTGTCAGTGACCAGGTTCTGGTTACATGTAACCCTTAAGGAATTCTGTAAAATGACAACGGCGGACTTTACTGGGCCCGGTCCTTTTAAGTTTTGTACAGATTTGGCAGCACAAGACAAAAAGCCCTTGCTGCCCACGTAGGGCTCCTGCAGGAGTAGCATAGCATAATTATTTTCTATTGCCACAGCTATTGTCTCCTTAGTGGCAGCAAAACCTCGACCCAAATTGACCTGGACAATCTTGAACGACAGAGTTTGGATTTCGGTGCCTAGAGCCTTAGCAGTAGCTAACTTTTGATCGCGCTATCCTGTCCATCTTTGCCAAAGTTCGCAATCGGGACTGTAGGTTGGCAAAGTGTCGTAGGACTTCCCTTTGAATTGACGCAGTTTGCACAACGAGGGGAGCCCGAGCGGTTCGTACACTCTCTGGTGTCGTGAGAGCCAGCGCAATAACCGCAGACGATGTGATTCAGACAGTCTCTTGCCAAATGCCCGTAACCCAGGCAATTGAAACACTGGACTAGTGGTGACTGATCGAGAGCTGGCACCATTTGGTAGCCGGCACGGATTCTCCTGTTGACGGGCCCTCCACATCTTTGGGTCGACCTCTAAAATTGCATTCGTAAGCGAGTTGTTCCTACCCTTTGTGCGCCTTATCACCCTGATGGTGGTCTTGTCCTTTGGTACTTCCTGTAATAAGTTGTCATTTTGTTTTACGATAGCTGCCTCGAGCTGAGAATCTGTTAAATCTTTAGATAGTCCCACTAGTTTTATCAGAGGTGCTTTGTTCAATAGCTGCCTAGCTGAAAGGAGCAACTAACTTTTTATGCTGCTTCGAAGGAAATGCGTTCCCGTTCGGAGTCACAGCTAACAATTACACCTTGGTTTTGTTTTGCGGATACCAACCACCCTATGCCTTTTCCACCACATTTATATCCGACTTTAGTCTCCTGATGATGTCTTCACCGGTGTGACGAGGATCTATGGATTCTATCAGGAGGTTGAATCTAGGGGGCACTGATACGTCATTTGTGCTTAGAACCCTTTCACTTCGTCCTCGCCTCCTTCGTGACATTGCATAACCCACCGGACCGTCACCTGTCTCTGAGTTGAGTTGTTCGTTCACCGCTGTAACAGCTGTTTTTATAGGAGCTATAGGCTCTATTAGCTGCTGTCTGGTCTCAGATAAGGCTGGCTCTGGCCCAATCCCCGACGCCCCTGGTGAAGGACGGTGGCTGCGTATTGCAGGTCCTTTAACTCGGCCACGTCCCTCTTAGTCTCTTAAGTGGTCAAGAACTGGTATGAGCGATTCCCTCGTCCTGCTGGAAAATTTCCCCTGAGATTGGGTAGATATGCGGATTTGATGTCTGCTCCGTCTGTGCTCTTATGAGGCAGGTAATGCTGTCCAAATCTCTTTTGATGTCACTGAGAGATGGCCCAGTGTTTTGAGCGAGATGATCGTCCGGCGGGGACGCTGGCTCCAGCTGATTTTGAGTAGTTGCGCAAGATATAAACCGGCGCTCCAAATCGGCCCGAACCTCTCCAAGATGTTGCATGACAGACTCCACCTTCATGGTTAATTCACGAAGTTGATGTTCAGTACTGACTTCAGTCTTCTGAGCTGTTATTGGCTCTTCTTTAGATACGGTTTGCGACCTCGTGGACAGTTCCTAAGCTCTTTATGTATCGCTGCGATGGTTTTAGGGTCCGTCCATCTCGAAATTAAGCCAGCCGCGTATACTTTCAACAGTGCGCAAAATGCTGGTTGTTGTCTCAAGGAGAAAGATTTCTAGTTTCAGTAAGATCAGTTTGGATTTCGTGTAATTTGCGGTTATGTGCCCTCTCGCATCTGACCAGCTCTTTAGCAGCCCTGGTTCTTTCTTGTTCCAAAGCCACCCTGTGTCTGGCTCTCGAGTCTGATAATGACAACGCAATCTCATAAAGAGACTGAAGGCATTCATGGGTCTCAGATTTGCACTCTTTTCATATTCCCAGACCTCTCAAGAGCCTCCTTCCCTGCCAAGAGGGAGCTCACAGCCCCATGCGTAGCAAGGTCCATTGAAACACCCGTTCTTCTGCCCGAGGAGGAGAGACCTGTTCGGCCGCTGGCGACGCTTATTCACGTCGGACCACTCATCGTCTGTCTTGGCTCAGGAGTCATTTCACCAGACTCTGAAGGTGCAGCTTTCACGCATAAGCGTGCTGGTTGGTATTCGCCACAAGAGTGGCACTCCTTGACCGTAGCGCTGTCCTGGAGCCCCTCACCGTGGCAGCCTTTCGAAGACATGTGACATCCCGCAGAGGAAGGCGGCCTTTGGGCCTAGGGAAGAGTTCCTGAGCCGATGAGGTCCGTGCATTTCATATTTTATCCGCCATCTTCAAACTCAAGCCTATGCCTGTCAGGTTGTGCCAGGCCAGGCCAGGCCAGGCCAGGCCAGGCCAGGCCAGGCCAGATAGGTTAGGTTAGGCTAGGTTAGGTTAGGCTAGGTTAGGTTAGGCTAGGTTAGGTTAGGCTAGGTTAGGTTAGGCTAGGTTAGGTTAGGCTAGGTTAGGTTAGGCTAGGTTAGGTTAGGCTAGGTTAGGTTAGGCTAGGTTAGGTTAGGCTAGGTTAGGTTAGATAGGTTAGGTTAGGCTAGGTTAGGTTAGGCTAGGTTAGGTTAGGTTAAGGTTAGGTTAGGCTAGGTTAGGTTAGGCTAGGTTAGGTTAGGCTAGGTTAGGTTAGGCTAGGTTAGGTTAGGCTAGGTTAGGTTAGGCTAGGTTAGGTTAGGTTACAAAATCAGCACGAAAAACAGAAGACATGAAAATTTTACAAATGGAATAAACTTACGTAATTATGGAAACTAAAAATAACTGATTACAACTAGACTAGAAATGGCCTAAATGCAGCGCAGGATGACTGTCTAACGATAACACTGCACAAATGCTACAACAAAAAACCAATTTGGAATGCTTAAGACTCTAATACACAAACATATAGGTGGTTAGGCTAGGTTAGGTTAGTTAGGTTAGGTTAGAGTTAGGTTAGAGTTAGGATAGGTTAGGTTAGGTTAGGTTACAAAATCAGCACGAAAAACAGAAGACATGAAAATTTTACAAATGGAATAAACTTACGTAATTATGAACTAAAAATAACTGATTACAACTAGACTAGAAATGGCCTAAATGCGGCGCAGGATGACTGTCTAACGATAACACTGCACAAATGCTACAACAAAAAACCAATTTGGAATGCTTAAGACTCTAATACACAAACATATAGGTGGTTAGGGTTAGGTTAGGTTAGGTTAGGATAGAGTTAGAGTTAGGTTAGGTTACAAAATCAGCACGAAAAACGAAGACATGAAAATTTTACAAATGGAATAAACTTACGTAATTATGAAACTAAAAATAACTGATTACAACTAGACTAGAAATGGCTAAATGCGGCGCAGGATGAATGTCTAACGATAACACTGCACAAATGCTACAACAAAAAACCAATTTGGAATGCTTAAGACTCTAATACACAAACATATAGGTGGTTAGGTTAGGTTAGGATAGGGTAGATGAGAGGTAGGTTTGGTTAGGGTTAGGTTTGGTTACAAAATCAGCACGAAAAACGAAGACATGAAAATTTTACAAATGGAATAAACTTACGTAATTATGGAAACTAAAAATAACTGATTACAATCCAGACTAGAAATGGCCTAAATGCAGCGCAGGATGACTGTCTAACGATAACACTGCACAAATGCTACAACAAAAAACCAATTTGGAATGCTTAAGACTCTAATACACAAACATATAGGTGGTTAGGTTAGAGTTAGGTTAGAGTTAGAGTTAGGTTAGGTTAGGTTAGGTTAGGTTAGGTTTGGTTACAAAATCAGCACGAAAAACGAAGACATGAAAATTTTACAAATGGAATAAAATTACGTAATTATGAAACTAAAAATAACTGATTACAACTAGACTAGAAATGGCCTAAATGCGGCGCAGGATGAATGTCTAAAGATAACACTGCACAAATGCTACAACAAAAAACCAATTTGGAATGCTTAAGACTCTAATACACAAACATATAGGTGGTTAGGGTTAGGTTAGGATAGGTTAGGTTAGGTTAGGTTAGGTTAGGTTACAAAATCAGCACGAAAACGAAGACATGAAAATTTTACAAATGGAATAAACTTACGTAATTATGAAACTAAAATAACTGATTACAACTAGACTAGAAATGGCCTAAATGCGGCGCAGGATGACTGTCTAACGATAACTTACTGCACAAATGCTACAACAAAAACCAATTTGGAATGCTTAAGACTCTAATACACAAACATATATAGGTGGTTAGGGTTAGAGTTAGGATAGAGTTAGGTTAGGTTAGGATTAGGTTAGGTTACAAAATCCCAACTTTGAAAAACGAAGACATGAAAATTTTACAAATGGAATAAACTTACGTAATTATGAAACTAAAAATAACTGATTACAACTAGACTAGAAATGGCCTAAATGCGGCGCAGGATGACTGTCTAACGATTACACTGAACAAATGCTACATCAAAAAACCAATTTGGAATGCTTAAGACTCTAATACACAAACATATAGGTGGTTAGGGTTAGGTTAGGATAGGTTAGGTTAGGTTAGGTTAGGTTACAAAATCAGCACGAAAAACGAAGACATGAAAATTTTACAAATGGAATCAACTTACGTAATTATGAAACTAAAAATAACTGATTACAACTAGACTAGAAATGGCCTAAATGCGGCGCAGGATGACTGTCTAACCATTACACTGAACAAATGCTACAACAAAAAACCAATTTGGAATGCTTAAGACTCTAATACAAAACATATAGGTGGTTAGGTTAGGTTAGAGTTAGGATAGGTTAGGTTTAGGTTAGGTTACAAAATCAGCACGAAAAACGAAGACATGAAAATTTTACAAATGGAATAAACTTACGTAATTATGAAACTAAAAATAACTGATTACAACTAGACTAGAAATGGCCTAAATGCGGCGCAGGATGACTGTCTAACGATTACACTGAACAAATGCTACATCAAAAAACCAATTTGGAATGCTTAAGACTCTAATACACAAACATATAGGTGGTTAGGGTTAGGTTAGGATAGGTTAGGTTAGGTTAGGTTAGGTTAGGTTAGGTTAGGTTAGGTTAAGGTTAGGTTAGAGTTAGAGTTGGGATTGGGATTGGAGTTAGGTTAGAGTTAGAGTTAGAGTTAGAGTTAGAGTTAGGATTAGGTTAGGTTAGGTTAGGTTAGGTTAGGTTAGGTTAGGTTAGGTTAGGTTAGGTTAGAGTTAGGTTAGGTTAAGGTTAGGTTAGGTTAGGTTAGGTTAGAGTTAGGTTAGAGTTAGGTTAGGTTAGAGTTAGGTTAGGTTAGGTTAGGTTAGAGTTAGAGTTAGGATAGGTTAGGTTAGGTTAGGTTAGGTTAGGTTAGGTTAGGTTAGGTTAGGTTTTTTTTTTTTTTTATATTAGTGACCCCCATTTTGGGTGTCTCGCATGTATTCCCTGACATGTATCGTCAGGGACTTTTTAATGCTTTTAATCATTACATATATATCAAACTATTAATATTTACATGTCCACTTTAAAAATAAACATTTCCTCTTTATTGCGTTGATATATAACAAAATTTCAATTTTTCATATATCTATGTACTTATCATATATATCTATATCTAATTTTGGTTATCGCTATAGTTAGGATATAAACTTATATTTACTACTCTTCTATTTATTATACCTTCTTTTTTTTTTTTTTTATAGAATTGTAGGTTAGGTTAGGTTAGGTTAGGTTAGGTTAGGTTAGGTTAGGTTAGGTTAGGTTAGGTTAGGTTAGGTTAGGTTAGGTTAGGTTAGGTTAGGTTAGGTTAGGTTAGGTTTTTTTTTTTTTCTTACTGCTGCTGGCCTTTTTCATTGCAGCAACGTTTGATACTTAGTTTGTTTAGGAAGATAGGAAAACAATGTTTTCTTTTCTTTTTTTTTGTATTCGTAGTAAAATAACTAGTTTAAATTCTGACCGATTGCCTCACTGTTATTTAGGCCACCGTGGAGCCATTAGCTTTGGCAGCCATTCCTTGACCGTTTCACAATATTTGAAGAATATGCCTCTGAGATCGTCGCTTCGCACGATTTGCTGTCGTTCTTTTCGTATGGAAAAGTCCATCCTGTGTTCACAGTCAAGGCGGTTTAAGGTAAATCTCGGGCAATCAGTAATAATATGCTCTATAGTTTCCAGCGCAAGCATTGTTACAAACACAGGATGATCTGGATGCGAGGTTAAATCTGAACAAATATGCTTTTATGCCACCGTGTCCGTGAGAGCTGCGTACAAATATTTTGTATGATACATGCTCCTAAAGACGCGATGTGCCAATCTTACATCTTCAAAAATAATTTGATGGTTGAGGAGCATGCGTCGAACCGTTTTTGCCAATTACCAATTGTAGAATCCCTGATAGACCGCTTAGCATATGTAATAGGGAAGCGGTCGTAGGCAGAGGAAACCCTTTTGGACATAAGAGCAGCCGCTTCGCAAGCCTCATCGGCTCGCTCGTTCCCGGGTAAACCCGAGTGCGCCTTAATCCAGGCCAAGGAGAATTTTCCTTCCAATTGTATCCCTCGCATTAGAGCGTATTTCTACTGCAAGTGGATGAAGAGATACCGGGTCACTCAACATTGAAGAGCCGACAAGGAGTCGCTTAAGATAACTGGCCTGTTAAAGAGTTCTTAGGCCTTGCCCATTAATGAGTTCCAGAGCTCTCCGGATAGCTGCCAGCTCCGCCTGGAAGACGCTACAATATCTAGCAAGGTTGAGGAAGAGTGAGTCATTTCCTCATCATTGGTCCACACTGTTACCGCCGCACCAACTCCTCCATCCAGCTTACTTCCATCCCGGTATAAATAAGAGTTTGGTCCTTATCAAACGCTTTAAGATCATCTAGGTTTCTTATTTCCAAGAACTTTATTGGGTAACGGCTTAAAGCTGGATGGGGAGCTGGTAAGGGGTTGCCAAACGTTCGAGCATCCTTCCAGGCAGTTCCGGCAGCTCCGCACCTCGCCTTACCGAATTTACCAGCTAGCTGCTCCTCGGCTCGGAGGTCAGAGGTAGTATTCCGGCTAAAATTGTGGATGCGATGGTGGAAGTAGTTCGATGTGCTTTAGCGATCTGGTTGCGAAGTTTCTAGATATCCTGTCTAAACATCGGCGATTTGTTTGTTAGATCTAGCTTCCGCCCAGATTTGGCAGCATAAAGGACCGTTGGTTCACCACCGCATTATAAATAGTTCGGAGAACATCACTATTAAGACCCCAGTGAGCTTCTTTGTTCTGGATACAGCCTTGAAGATATTTGCAGCCTTGGTGTACCGGTCAGAAATGTGTTTATTAAAATTTAATCTTTTGTCCAGTATCAGGCCCAGAACTTTAAGGTTGTCCGTGAGAGGATTTCTGTGCCTTCAAATATTACTTGCGGCTGTTGGAATTTGAGCTTATTAGTGATTAGTAAGGCTTGAGTTTTTGGGCGGCAAAGCGTAATTTATTGGCCTTACCCCATCCAGAGACGGTTTCAGGGCCTCGGAGAGAACTCGCTCCAGTTCACTGGTACTGTTTTCTGAAGCCACAAGCAATATGTCATCCGCATACGCTTGTATGTGAACTTCCAGCTCTTCGGCTTTTGAAGCAGCGGGTCTAGCTGGACGTTCCATAGGAAGATCACAAATTGACCCTTGAATGCATCATATTAGTTTCTTGTAGTACGCAGGCCCCAGCATAGTGTAGTTCCTGCCCTGTATCTGAAGGTAGCTACCAATGAGCCCCAGAGCAGCACGGTCGATGTCCCCTAGCAGCCAACTCGGATAGGATAGCTGGCCACCAAGCGTTGTCGAAGGCGCCCTCAATATCCATGGAAACAACAACGACGAGTTTGCGGCTTTTAAGACCCTCCTTGATTGTTGTAATGGCGTCATAGAGGGCGTCCTCCGTACCCGCTGGGGACGAAACCATTATATCTGCGACGCCATTGATCCACTAACCCCCAGTGACCAGGTTAGCCTATTGGTGAGGAGTTTTTCAAGGACCTTGCTCAATATTGGTAATAATCCTATGGGTCTATAAGACTTGGGGCAAGTGTAGTCATTTTTACATGCCTTGGGGATGACTTTGATTGTTGCCTTTTCCAAGGCGTAGGGAAACGCTTGAGGATAAGGCATGTGTTAAAGAGGGAAACGAAGAAGTTTTGGTCCGTGTGAAAGGCGTTCAGGCAAATATCCGCAATGGAAACCGTCCGCTCCGGGCGCCTTTTGGACACATGCCGGCAAGGGCGTTAGCAATTTCGTCTCCCGTAAAGCGCACTATATCATAGTGTTCGCTTTTGGAGTATCGTTGGTAATCTCATCTCTACCAAGGCTCAGGTTAATCCTTGATCCTCAGAGTCAGTATCTTTTTGATCGGGGAAAGAAGGTTTTAGCTAGAAGGGCTGCAGAGTCTTCAGGTGATAACATTTGCCCGGTTTTGAGGATCCTTAAGCAGTTCTTCCTCTTTCGAACACCACAGACCTTCATGACCCGGTATATGCTTTCCACGTAAATCTCTCTTGCTTGTCACAAGAGCAGAAGGTTCTCAACTTTCAGTGATAGATGTTTGGATTTTCTTCTTGTACGTCTCCTTAGCTGCAAGGTAATCAGCTGTGACCTGTGGTTTCTCCTTGGGTTTTGCCTGCTATTCTCTGAAGTCTTGGCGAGGCTGTTCTTGCAGGCTCTCAGTTCTGAGATCCACCAGTGTGATCTTAGTACCAGTATGTTTTCTGATTTTGAGGTTGCGGCTGCGTGCAGCAGTTATAGCGTGGTCAGTTTGTCCACAGCATTGTCTGGGGAGCCTGACCGGAGGTCAACCCGTACATGTAATTTGGTGTTGTTAGATCTTGTGCTTCAGCTCCTCTAGCAAAGTCTCACGAAACAAAGTCCAGTTTGCCTTCCTTGAGTTAAAGACCTGGTGATGGCCTTCCGGTTTGTAAGTAGGAGAACAGCTCAGTGTTATAAGTAGGGTGATGGGTCTGTGATCCGAGAGGTGACAGAGGTCTGGATCAATTCTCCAATTTGTGGTTGGTCAGGAGTTGCTCCGATACTGCCGTGACATCAATATGGCTTGAGTAGACCGTGCCTCCTCTCACGATGTAAAAGTTGGTGTATTGCCGTCGTTTATAATATGAAGGCCTCTTTCGGCAAGGAAATCCACAATCAGCACACCCCTCGAGTCTTCAACTGGGCTTGCCCCACCGGGGGCTCTTTGCGATGAAATCACCGGCAAGTAGTATTATTCCTGGTGGACAATATTATCAAGACGTGAGTAAGGACACGGATATCATCACTCTATATTTTTGTCGCCCTGGGTAAGCGTTGATTACTCCCACCTCTAAACCATTGACGTTGAGTTTAGGGCGACAATATTGTCAGTGACCAGGTTCTGGTTACATGCCAACCCTTAAGGAATTCTGTAAAATGACAACGGCGGACTTTACTGGGCCCGGTCCTTTTAGTTTGTACAGATTTGGCAGCACAAGACAAAAAGCCCTTGCTGCCCACGTAAGAGGCTCCACAGGAGTAGCATAGCATAATTATTTTCTATTGCCACAGCTATTGTCTCCTTAGTGGCAGCAAAACCTCGACCCAAATTGACCTGGACAATCTTGAACGACAGAGTTTGGATTTCGGTGCCTAGAGCCTTAGCAGTAGCTAACTTTTGATCGCTATCCTGTCCCATCTTTGCCAAAGTTCGCAATCGGGACTGTAGGCTGGAGTGCGCAGCAGCTTAGTAGAGACTCTTTGAATTGACGCAGTTTGCACAACGAGGAGCCAGGCTTGGTTCGTACACTCTCTGGTGTCGTGAGAGCCAGCGCAATAACCGCAGACGATGTGATTCGAACAGTCTCTTGCCAAATGCCCGTAACCCAGGCAATTGAAACACTGGACTAGTGGTGACTGATCGAGAGCTGGCACCATTTGGTAGCCGGCACGGATTCTCCTGTTGACGAGGCCCTCCACATCTTTGGGTCGACCTCTAAAATTGCATTCGTAGCGAGTTGTTCCTACCCTTTGTGCGCCTTATCACCCTGATGGTGGTCTTGTCGCTGGTGCTTCCTGTAATAAGTTGTCATTTTGTTTTACGATAGCTGCCTCGAGGCTGAGAATCTGTTAAATCTTTAGATAGTCCCACTAGTTTTATCAGAGGTGCTTTGTTCAATAGCTGCCTAGCTAGAGGAGCAGTCCAACTTTTTAGTGCTGCTTCGAAGGAAATGCGTTCCCGTTCGGAGTCACAGCTAATTACACGGTTTTGTTTTGCGGATACCAACCACCCTATGCCTTTTTCCACCACATTTATATCCGACTTTAGTCTCCTGATGATGTCTTCACCGGTGTGACGAGGATCTATGGATTCTATCAGGAGGTTGAATCTAGGGGCACTGATACGTCATTTGTGCTTAGAACCCTTTCACTTCGTCCTCGCCTCCTTCGTGACATTGCATAACTCCACTGACCGTCACCTGTCTCTGAGTTGAGTTGTTCGTTCACCGCTGTAACAGCTGTTTTATAGGAGCTATGAGCTCTATTAGCTGCTGTCTGGTCTCAGATAAGGTCATTTCCAGCCCAATCCTGACGCCCCCTGGTGAAGGACGGTGGCTGCGTATTGCAGGTCCTTTAACTCGGCCACGTCCCTCTTAGTCTCTCTTAAGTGGTCAGAACTGGTATGAGCGATTCCTCACGTCCTGCTGGAAAATTTCCCTCGTGAGATTGCAGATATGCGGATTTGATGTCTGCTCCGTCTGTGCTCTTATGAGGCAGGTAATGCTGTCAAATCTCTTTGATGTCACTGAGAGATGGCCCAGTGTTTTGAGCGAGATGATCGTCAGCGGGGACGCCATCCAACTGATTTTGAGTAGTTGCGCAAGATATAAACCGGCGCTCCAAATCGGCCCGAACCTCTCAAGATGTTGCATGACAGACTCCACCTTCATGGTTAATTCACGAAGTTGATGTTCAGTACTGACTTCAGTCTTCTGAGCTGTTATTGGCTCTTCTTTAGATACGGTTTGCGACCTCGTGGACAGTTCCTAAGCTCTTTATGTATCGCTGCGATGGTTTTAGGGTCGTCCATCTCGAAATTAAGCCAGCCGCGTATACTTTCAACAGTGCGCAAAATGCTGGTTGTTGTCTCATGAAGATTTAGTTTCTCCAGTAAGATCAGTTTGGATTTCGTGTGATTTGCGGTTATGTGCCCTCTCGCATCTGACCAGCTCTTTAGCAGCCCTGGTTCTTTCTTGTTCCAAAGCCACCCTGTGTCTGGCTCTCGAGTCTGATAATGACAACGCAATCTCATAAAGAGACTGAAGGCATTCATGGGTCTCAGATTTGCACTCTTTTTCATATTCCCAGACCTCTCAAGAGCCTCCTTCCCTGCCAAGAGGAACTCATTAGCCCTATGCGTATGGAGTCCATTGAAACACCCGTTCTTCTGCCCGAGGAGGGTAGACTCGTTCGGCCGCTGGCGACGCTATCTACGTCGGACCACTCATCGTCTGTCTTGGAGCTCAGGAGTCATTTCACCAGACTCTGAAGGTGCAGCTTTCACGCATAGAAAATTGCTGTGGTTGGTATTCGCTACAAGAGTGGTACTCTGACTGTAGCGCGCTGTTCTGAGCTCCCCTTACCGTGGCAGCCTTTCGAAGACATGTGACATCCTGCAGAGAGGAAGGTGCCTTTTTGGGTTTAGTTGAAGAAGTTCCTTTGAGCGATGAGGTTCGTGTATTTATATTTTTATCTGCCATTTTTCAAATCAAGTTTATGTCGGTTAGGTTAGGTTAGGTTAGGTTAGGTTAGGTTAGGTTAGGTTAGGTTAGGTTAGGTTAGGTTAGGTTAGGTTAGGTTAGGTTAGGTTAGGTTAGGTTAGGTTAGGTTAGGTTAGGTTAGGTTGGGATTGGGTTAGGTTAGGTTAGGTTAGGTTGGGTTAGAGTTGGGTTAGGTTAGGTTAGGTTAGGTTAGGTTAGGATTGGGTTAGGTTGGGTTAGGTTGGGTTAGGTTAGGTTAGGTTAGGTTAGAGTTGGGTTAGGTTAGGTTAGGTTAGGTTAGGTTAGGTTAGGTTAGGTTGGAGTTGGGTTAAGGTTAGGTTAGGTTAGGTTAGGTTAGGTTGGGTTAGGTTAGGTTGGGTTAGGTTAGGTTAGGTTAGGTTAGGTTAGGTTGGGTTAAACCAGCACATACGAAGAATG
>JAGSMU010000602.1:0-28256 GCA_029286865.1 Teinopalpus imperialis
AATTTTTTACAAGTGCAATAAAATTACGTAATTATAAAACTAAAATAACAGATTAGAACAGAAATGGCCGAAATGCGGCGCAAGATGAGTATCTAACGATAAGGTTAAACGAATGCTACAATAAAAACAAATTTGGACTGCTTGAGATTCTAATACACAAGATATCGGTGAATTCCTATAAAACAGGACATCACCACTACACCTCGGTTTCAAAGAAAAAGTCGATTTTTTTCCTGAATTCTCAGTCTTTTCTTTCCAGGTTTCGCTTGATTCAGCAGTTTGGACCGGGACTGACCGATTCAGAGCAAAACCAGCACGAAAACGAGGAAATAATTTTTTTTTACAAGTGCAATAAAATTACGTAATTATAAAACTAAAATAACAGATTAGAACTAGAAATGGCCGAAATGCGGCGTAAGATGAGTATCTAACGATAAAAGGTTAAACAGATGCTACAATAAAAACAAATTTGGACTGTTTGAGATTCTAATACACAGAGATATCGGTGAATTCCTATAAAACAGGACATCACCACTAAAACTCGGTTTCAAAAGAAAAGTCGATTTTTCCTAATTCTCAGTCTTTCATAGGGTTTCCTTGATTCAACGGTTGTGGACCGGGACTGACCCATCCAGAGCAAATCCAGCACGAAAAACGAAGAAATAAAATTTTTACAAGTGCAATAAAATTACGTAATTATAAAACTAAAATAACAGATTAGAACTAGAAATGGCCGAAATGCGGCGCAAGATGAGTATCTAACGATAAGGTTAAACGAATGCTACAATAAAAACAAATTTGGACTGTTTGAGATTCTAATACACAAGATATCGGTGAATTCCTATAAAACAGGACATCACCACTACCTCGGTTTCAAAGAAAAAGTCGATTTTTTTCCTGAATTCTCAGTCTTTTCTTTCCACATTTCGCCTGATTCAAGGTTGTGGACCGGGACTGAACCATCAGAGCAAAACCAGCACGAAAAACGAAGAAATAAAATTTTTACAAGTGCAATAAAATTACGTAATTATAAAACTAAAACAACAGATTAGAACTAGAAATGGCCGAAATGCGGCGCAAGATGAGTATCTAACGATAAGGTTGAGCGGTGCTGAGAGCAGGAACACCTTTCAGACTCGGACGAGAAGAGTCCGTTTTTCAATTTATAAACAGCAGGACGGCGGTTTTAGGTTGGGACGGGCTGTTCAGGCAGTGGCACGGACGAACTGGTGCAATTTGGGCAGGTAAATCGCGAAGGCTGAAGGTAAGCGATTATAACTAGAAATGAACTGAATGCGGCACGAGAACGGTGTCTAATGATTAGACTACAAATACTACAAGAAAAACTGTTTGAGATACTATGGACTTAATAACGCGAGGATATAGGTGATTTCCTATAAAACAGGGCTTTACCAATAGTGGTATAGACCACGGTTTCAAAGAAAAAGTCGATTTTTTCCTAATTCTGTGTGTTTTTCTTACAGGTTTTACCTTATTCGATGCTTGTGAACTGGGACTGACCGGCCGAGAGCAAAAACAGCACGAAAAAGGAAGAAACAAAAATGTTTAGAAGCCCATTAAAATTACGTAAGTATAAAACTGAAGGTAAGCGATTATAACTAGAAATGGCCTGAATGCGGCACGAGAACGGTGTCTAATAATTAGACTACACAAAAACTACAAGAAAAAACTGTTTGGAGATACTATGGACTTAATAACGCGAGGATATAGGTGATTTCCTAAAAAACAGGGCTTTACCACTATAACTCGGTTTCAAAGAAAAAGTCGATTTTTTCCTAATTCTCAGTCTTTTCTTTCCACATTTCGCCTGATTCAAAGGTTGTGGACCGGGACTGACCCATCCAGAGCAAATCCAGCACGAAAAACGAAGAAATAAAATTTTTACAAGTGCAATAAAATTACGTAATTATAAAACTAAAATAACAGATTAGAACTAGAAATGGCCGTAATGCGGCGCAAGATGAGTATCTAACGATAAAAGGTTAAACAGATGCTACAATAAAAACAAATTTGGACTGCTTGAGATTCTAATACACAAAGATATCAGTGAATTCCTATAAAACAGGACATCACCACTACACCTCAGTTTCAAAGAAAAAGTAGATTTTTCTAATTCTCAGTCTTTTCTTTCCACATTTCGCCTGATTCAAGGTTGTGGACCGGGACTGACCTATTCAGAGCAAAACCAGCACGAAAACGAGGAAATAAAATTTTTACAAGTGCAATAAAATTACGTAAATATAAAACTGAAGGTAAGCGATTATAACTAGAAATGAACTGAATGCGGCACGAGAACGGTGTCTAATGATTAGACTACACAAATACTACAAGAAAAACTGTTTGAGATACTATGGACTTAATAACAGAGAGAGGATATAGGTGATTTCCTATAAAACAGGGCTTTACCAATAGTGGTATAGACCACGGTTTCAAAGAAAAGTCGATTTTTCCTAATTCTGTGTGTTTTCTTACAGGTTTTACCTTATTCGATGCTTGTGAACTGGGACTGACCGGCCGAGAGCAAAAACAGCACGAAAAGGAAGAAACAAAATGTTTAGAATTCCATTAAAATTACGTAAGTATAAAACTGAAGGTAAGCGATTATAACTAGAAATGGCCTGAATGCGGCACGAGGAACGGTGTCTAATAATTAGACTACACAAATACTACAAGAAAAACTGTTGGGAGATACTATGGACTTAATAACGAGAGGATATAGGTGATTTCCTATAAAACAGGGCTGTACCACTATAACGCGGTTTCAAAGAAAAAGTCGATTTTTCCTAATTCTCAGTCTTTTCTTTCCAGGTTTCGCTTGATTCAACGGTTGTGGACCAGGACTGAACCATCCAGAACAAAACCAGCACGAAAAACGAGGTAATAAATTTTTTACAAGTGCAATAAAATTACGTAATTATAAAACTAAAAATAACAGATTAGAACTAGAAATGGCCGAAATGCGGCGTAAGATGAGTATCTTACGATAAGATTAAACAGATGCAAGAATAAAAACAAATTTGGACTGTTTGAGATTCTAATACACAGAGATATCGGTGAATTCTATAAAACAGGACATCACCACTAAAACTCGGTTTCAAAGAGAAAGTCGATTTTTTCTAATTCTCAGTCTTTTCTTTCCAGGTTTCGCTTGATTCAGCAGTTTGTGGACCGGGACTGACCTACCCAGAGCTAAACCAGCACAGAAATACGAAGAAATAAAATTTTTACAAGTGCAATAAAATTACGTAATTATAAAACTAAAAATAACAGATTAAGAACTAGAAATGGCCGTAATGCGGCGCAAGATGAAGTATCTAACGATAAGGTTAAACAGATGCTACAATAAAAACAAATTTGGACTGCTTGAGATTCTAATACACAAAGATATCGGTGAATTCTATAAAACAGGACATCACCACTACACCTCGGTTTCAAAGAAAAAGTCGATTTTTTTCTAATTCTCAGTCTTTTCTTTCCACATTTCGCCTGATTCAAAGGTTGTGGACCGGGACTGAACCATCCAGAGCAAAACCAACTTTGAAAACGAAGAAATAAAATTTTACAAGTGCAATAAAATTGCGTAATTATAAAACTAAAAACAACAGATTAGAACTAGAAATGGCCGAAATGCGGCGCAAGATGAGTATCTAACGATAAGGTTAAACGGATGCTAAAACAGGGCTTTACCACTAAAACTCGGTTTCAAAGAAAAAGTCGATTTTTTCCTAATTCTCAGTCTTTTCTTTCCAGGTTTCGCTTGATTCAACGGTTGTGGACCGGGACTGACCCATCCAGAGCAAAACCAGCACGAAAAACGAAGAAATAAAATTTTTTACAAGTGCAATAAAATTACGTATGGCCGAAATGCGGCGCAAGATGAGTATCTAACGATAAGGTTAAACGAATGCTACAATAAAAAACAAATTTGGACTGCTTGAGATTCTAATACACAAGATATCGGTGAATTCTATAAAACAGGACATCACCACTACACCTCGGTTTCAAAGAAAAAGTCGATTTTTTCTAATTCTGTGTTTTCTTACAGGTTTTACCTGATTCGATGCTTGTGGACCGGGACTGATCGGCCGAGAGCAAAACAGCACGAAAAGGAAGAAACAAAATTTTAGAATTCTATTAAAATTACGTAAGTATAAAACTGAAGGAAAGCGATTATAACTAGAAATGGCCTGAATGCGGCACGGGAGCGGTATAATGATTAGACTACACAAAAACTACAAAAGAAAAACTGTTTGGAGATACTATGGACTTAATAACGAGAGGATATAGGTGATTTCCTATAAAACAGGGCTGTACCACTATAACGCGTTTCAAAGAAAAAGTCGATTTTTTCCTAATTCTCAGTCTTTTCTTTCCAGGTTTCGCTTGATTCAACGGTTGTGGACCAGGACTGACCTACCCAGAGCAAAACCAGCACGAAAAACGAGGAAATAAATTTTTTTACAAGTGCAATAAAATTACGTAAAGTATTATAAAACTAAAAATAACAGATTAGAACTAGAAATGGCCGAAATGCGGCGCAAGATGAGTATCCTTCCCGCGATAAGGTTAAACGAATGCTACAATAAAAACAAATTTGGACTGCTTGAGATTCTAATACACAAGATATCGGTGAATTCCTATAAAACAGGACATCACCACTACACCTCAGTTTCAAAGAAAAAGTCGATTTTTTTCTAATTCTGTGTGTTTTCTTACAGGTTTTACCTGATTCGATGCTTGTGGACCGGGACTGATCGGCCGAGCAAAAACAACTGAAAAGGAAGAAACAAAAATTTTTAAATTCTATTAAAATTACGTAAGTATAAAACTGAAGGAAAGCGATTATAACTAGAAATGAAAGCACAGATGCAGCGCGAGCAGTGTCTAATAGTTAGACTACACAAAACTACAAGAAAAAACTGTTTGGAGATACTATGGACTTAATAACGAGAGGATATAGGTGATTTCCTATAAAACAGGGCTGTACCACTATAACGCGTTTCAAAGAAAAAGTCGATTTTTCCTAATTCTCGATCTTTCTTTCCAGGTTTCGCTTGATTCAACGGTTGTGGACCGGGACTGACCTACCTAGAGTAAAACCAGCACGAAAAACGAGGAAATAAAATTTTTACAAGTGCAATAAAATTACGTAATTATAAAACTAAAGGCAGATTAGAACTAGAAATGGCCGAAATGCGGCAAGATGATATCTAACGATAAGGTTAAACAGATACTACAATAAAAACAAATTTGGACTGCTTGAGATTCTAATACACAAAGATATCGGTGAATTCCTATAAAACAGGACATCACCACTACACCTCAGTTTCAAAGAAAAAGTCGATTTTTCTAATTCTGTGTGTTTTCTTACAGGTTTTACCTGATTCGATGCTTGTGGACCGGGACTGATCGGCCGAGAGCAAAAACAGCACGAAAAAGGAAGAAACAAAAATTTTAGAATTATATTAAAATTACGTAAGTATAAAACTGAAGGAAAGCGATTATAACTGAAATGGCCTGAATGCGGCACGAGAACGGTGTCTAATGATTAGACTACACAAAACTACAAGAAAAACTGTTTTTGGAATACTATGGACTTAATAACGAGAGGATATAGGTGATTTCTATAAAACAGGGATGTACCACTATAACGCGGTTTCAAAGAAAAGTCGATTTTTCCTAATTCTCAGTCTTTTCTTTCCAGGTTTCGCTTGATTCAAAGGTTGTGGACCAGGACTGGCCATCAGAGCAAAACCAGCACGAAAAACGAAGAAATAAAATTTTTACAAGTGCAATAAAAATTACCGTAATTATAAAACTAAAAACAACAGATAAGAACTAGAAATGGCCGAAATGCGGCGCAAGATGGAGTATCTAACGATAAGGTTAAACGAATGCTAAAACAGGGCTTTACCACTAAAACTCGGTTTCAAAGAAAAGTCGATTTTTTTCTTAATTCTCAGTCTTTTCTTTCCAGGTTTCGCTTGATTCAACGGTTGTGGACCAGGACTGACCTACCAGAGCTAAGCCAGCACGAAATACGAAGAAATAAAGTTTTACAAGTGCAATAAAATTACGTAATTATAAAACTAAAAATAACAGATTAGAACTAGAAATGGCCGAAATGCGGCGCAAGATGAGTATCTAACGATAAGGTTAAACAGATGCTAAAATAAAAACAAATTTGGACTGTTTGAGATTCTAATACACAAAGATATCGGTGAATTCCTATAAAACAGGACATCACCCTACACCTCGGTTTCAAAGAAAAAGTCGATTTTTTCCTAATTCTCCAGTCTTTTCTTTCCACATTTCGCCTGATTCAAAGGTTGTGGACCAGGACTGACCCATCAGAGCAAAACCAGCACGAAAAACGAAGAAATAAAATTTTTACAAGTGCAATAAAATTACGTAATTATAAAACTAAAGAAACAACAGATAAGAACTAGAAATGGCCGAAATGCGGCGCAAGATGAGTATCTAACGATAAGGTTAAACGCATGCTAAAACAGGGCTTTACCACTAAAACTCGGTTTCAAAGAAAAGACGATTTTTCCTAATTCTCCAGTCTTTTCTTTCCAGGTTTCCTTGATTCAACGGTTGTGGACCGGGACTGACCTACCCAGAGCTAAACCAGCACGAAATACGAAGAAATAAAATTTTTACAAGTGCAATAAAATTGCGTAATTATAAAACTAAAAACAACAGATTAGAACTAGAAATGGCCGAAATGCGGCGCAAGATGAGTATCTAACGATAAGGTTAAACGAATGCTAAAACAGGGCTGTACCACTATAACGCGGTTTCAAAGAAAAGTCGATTTTTTCCTAATTCTCAGTCTTTTCTTTTTGGTTCCTTGATTCAACGGTTGTGGACTGGGACTGACCTACCAGAGCTAAGCCAGCACGAAATACGAAGAAATAAAAATTTTTACAAGTGCAATAAAATTACGTAATTATAAAACTAAAGATAACAGATTAGAACTAGAAATGGCCGAAATGCGGCGCAAGATGAGTAATATCTAACGATAAGGTTAAACAGATGCTAAAATAAAAACAAATTTGGACTGCTTGAGATTCTAATACACAAAGATATCGGTGTATTCCTATAAAACAGGACATCACCACTAAAACTCGGTTTCCAAAGAAAAGTCGATTTTTTCTAATTCTCAGTCTTTTCTTTCCAGGTTTCCTTGATTCAACGGTTGTGGACCGGGACTGACCTACCCAGAGCAAAACCAGCACGAAATACGAATAAATAAAATTTTTACAAGTGCAATAAAATTGTAATTATAAAACTAAAAATAACAGATTAGAACTAGAAATGGCCGTAATGCGGCGCAAGATGAGTATCTAACGATAAGGTTAAACGAATGCTACAATAAAAACAAATTTGGACTGCTTGAGATCCTAATACACAAAGATATCGGTGAATTCCTATAAAACAGGACATCACCACTGCACCTCAGTTTCAAAGAAAAGTCGATTTTTTTCCTATTAAATTCTGTGTGTTTTTCTTACAGGTTTTACCTTATTCGATGCTTGTGAACTGGGACTGACCTACCCAGAGCAAAACCAGCACGAAAAGGAAGAAACAAAATGTTTAGAATTCCATTAAAATTACGTAAGTATAAAACTGAAGGTAAGCGATTATAACTAGAAATGGCCACAGATGGCACGAGAACGGTGTCTAATAATTAGACTACACAAAACTACAAGAAAAACTGTTTGAATGCTATGGACTTAATAACGCGGGGATATAGGTGATTTCCTAAAAACAGGGCTTTACCACTATAACTCGGTTTCAAAGAAAAAGTCGATTTTTCCTAATTCTCAGTCTTTTCTTTCCACATTTCGCCTGATTCAAAGGTTGTGGACCGGGACTGACCCATCCAGAGCAAATCCAGCACGAAAAACAGAAGAAATAAAATTTTTACAAGTGCAATAAAATTACGTAATTATAAAACTAAAAATAATAGTTAGAACTAGAAATGGCCGTAATGCGGCGCAAGATGAAGTATCTAACGATAAGGTTAAACGAATGCTACAATAAAAACAAATTTGGACTGCTTGAGATTCTAATACACAAAGATATCGGTGAATTCCTATAAAACAGGACATCACCACTACACCTCAGTTTCAAAGAAAAGTAGATTTTTTCTAATTCTCAGTCTTTTCTTTCCACATTTCGCTGATTCAAAGGTTGTGGACTGGGACTGACCTATTCAGAGCAAAACCAGCACGAAAAACGAGGTAATAAATTTTTACAAGTGCAATAAAATTACGTAATTATAAAACTAAAGATAACAGATTAGAACTAGAAATGAACTGAATGCGGCACGAGAACGGTGTCTAATAATTAGACTACACAAATACTACAAGAAAAACTGTTTGAGATACTATGGACTTAATAACGAGAGGATATGGGTGATTTCCTATAAAACAGGGCTTTACCAATAGTGGTATAGACCACGGTTTCAAAAGAAAAGTCGATTTTTCCTAATTCTGTGTGTTTTCTTACAGGTTTTACCTTATTCGATGCTTGTGAACTGGGACCCCATTTCACAGAGCAAAACCAACTGAAAAACGGGTAAATTTTTTACAAGTGCAATAAAATTACGTAATTATAAAACTAAAAATAACAGATTAGAACTAGAAATGGCGAAATGCGGCGTAAGATGAGTATCTTACGATAAGATTAAACAGATGCAAGAATAAAAACAAATTTGGACTGTTTGAGATTCTAATACACAGAGATATCGGTGAAGATTCCTATAAAACAGGACATCCACCACTACCTCGGTTTCAAAGAAAAAGTCGATTTTTTCCCTGAATTCTCAGTCTTTTCTTTCCAGGTTTCGGCAGTTCAACGGTTGTGGACCGGGACAATACGAAATAAACCAGCACGAGAAATACGAAGAAATAAAAATTTTACTAGTGCAATAAAATTACGTAATTATAAAACTAAAAATAATAACAGATAAGAACTAGAAATGGCCGTAATGCGGCGCAAGATGAGTATCTAACGATAAGGTTAAACAGATGCTACAATAAAAACAAATTTGGACTGCTTGAGATTCTAATACACAAGATATCGGTGAATTCCTACTCGACAGGACATCACCACTACCTCGGTTTCAAAGAAAAGTAGATTTTTTTCCTAATTCTCAGTCTTTTCTTTCCATTTCGCCTGATTCAAAGGTTGTGGACCGGGACTGACCTATTCAGAGCAAAACCAGCACGAAAAACGAGGAAATAATTTTTTTTACAAGTGCAATAAAATTACGTAAATATAAAACTGAAGGTAAGCGATTATAACTAGAAATGAACTGAATGCGGCACGAGAACGGTGTCTAATGATTAGACTACACAAATACTACAAGAAAAAACTGTTTGAGATACTATGGACTTAATAACGAGAGGATATAGGTGATTTCCTATAAAACAGGGCTTTACCAATAGTGGTATGGACCACGGTTTCAAAGAAAAAGTCGATTTTTTCCTAATTCTGTGTGTTTTTCTTACAGGTTTTACCTTATTCGATGCTTGTGAACTGGGACTGACCGGCCGAGAGCAAAAACAGCACGAAAAAGGAAGAAACAAAAATGTTTAGAATTCCATTAAAATTACGTAAGTATAAAACTGAAGGTAAGCGATTATAACTAGAAATGGCCTGAATGCGGCACGAGAACGGTGTCTAATAATTAGACTACACAAATACTACAAGAAAAACTGTTTGGAGATACTATGGACTTAATAACTTGAGAGGATATAGGTGATTTCCTATAAAACAGGACATCACCACTACACCTCGGTTTCAAAGAAAAAGTCGATTTTTCCTAATTCCTCAGTCTTTTCTTTCCAGGTTTCGCTTGATTCAACGGTTGTGGACCAGGACTGACCTACCCAGAGCAAAACCAGCACGAAAAACGAGGTAATAAATTTTTTACAAGTGCAATAAAATTACGTAATTATAAAGCTAAAAATAACAGATTAGAACTAGAAATGGCGAAATGCGGCGTAAGATGAGTATCTTACGATAAGATTAAACAGATGCAAGAATAAAAACAAATTTGGACTGTTTGAGATTCTAATACACAGAGATATCGGTGAATTCCTATAAAACGGACATCACCACTACCTCGGTTTCAAAGAAAAAGTCGATTTTTCCTAATTCTCAGTCTTTTCTTTCCAGGTTTCGCTTGATTCAACGGTTGTGGACCGGGACTGACCTACCCAGAGCTAAACCAGCACGAAATACGAAGAAATAAAATTTTTACAAGTGCAATAAAATTACGTAATTATAAAACTAAAATAACAGATAAGAACTAGAAATGGCCGTAATGCGGCGCAAGATGAGTATCTAACGATAAGGTTAAACGAATGCTACAATAAAAACAAATTTGGACTGCTTGAGATTCTAATACACAAAGATATCGGTGAATTCCTATAAAACAGGACATCACCACTACACCTCGGTTTCAAAGAAAAGTAGATTTTTTCTAATTCTCAGTCTTTTCTTTCCACATTTCGCACAATTCAAAGGTTGTGGACCGGGACTGACCCATCCAGAGCAAATCCAGCACGAAAAACGAAGAAATAAAATTTTTACAAATTACAGCAAGGTATGTTGCCAAGCTAAAAACAACAGATTAGAACTAGAAATGGCCGTAATGCGGCGCAAGATGAGTATCTAACGATAAGGTTAAACAGATGCTACAATAAAAACAAATTTGGACTGCTTGAAGTTCTAATACACCATCGGTGAATTCCTATAAAACAGGACATCACCACTACACCTCGGTTTCAAAGAAAAAGTAGATTTTTTCTAATTCTCAGTCTTTTCTTTCCACATTTCGCCTGATTCAAAGGTTGTGGACCGGGACTGACCTATTCAGAGCAAAACCAGCACGAAAACGAAGAAATAAAATTTTTACAAGTGCAATAAAATTGCGTAAATATAAAACTGAAGGTAGCGATTATAACTAGAAATGAACTGAATGCGGCGGCACGAGAACGGTGTCTAATAGTTAGACTACACAAATACTACAAGAAAAACTGTTTGAGATACTATGGACTTAATAACGAGGATATAGGTGATTTCCTATAAAACAGGGCTTTACCAATAGTGGTATAGACCACGGTTTCAAAGAAAAAGTCGATTTTTCTAATTCTGTGTGTTTTTCTTACAGGTTTTACCTTATTCGATGCTTGTGAACTGGGACTGACCGGCCGAGGCAAAAACAGCACGAAAAGGAAGAAATAATAATTTTACAAGTGCAATAAAATTACGTAATTATAAAACTAAAAATAACAGATTAAGAACTAGAAATGGCCAGAAATACGGATCAAGATGAGTATCTAACGATAAGGTTAAACAGATACTACAATAAAAACAAATTTGGACTGCTTGAGACTCCTATGCAGGAATGTGGTGAATTCCTATAAAACAGGACTTCACCACTACACCTCGGTTTCAAAGAAAAAGTCGATTTTTCCTAATTCTCAGTCTTTTCTTTCCAAGTTTCGCCTGTTTCAACGATTGTGGACCAGGACTGACCGATCAGAGCAAAACCAGCACGAAAACGAAGAAACAAATTTTTACAAGTGCAATAAAATTACGTAATTATAAAACTAAAAACAACAGATTAGAACTAGAAATGGCCGAAATGCGGCAAGATGAGTATCTAACGATAAGGTTAAACGAATGCTAAAACAGGACATCACCACTACACCTCGGTTTCAAAAGAAAGTAGATTTTTTCTAATTCTCAGTCTTTTCTTTCCAGGTTTCGCTTGATTCAACGGTTGTGGACCAGGACTGACCTATTCAGAAACAAAACCAGCACGAAAACGAGGAAATAAATTTTTTACAAGTGCAATAAAATTACGTAAATATAAAACTGAAGGTAAGCGATTATAACTAGAAATGAACTGAATGCGGCGCAAGATGAGTATCTAACGATAAGGTTAAACAGATACTACAATAAAAACAAATTTGGACTGCTTGAGTTACCATGCGAATATAGGTGAATTCCTATAAAACAGGACATCACCACTACACCTCGGTTTCAAAGAAAAAGTCGATTGTTTTCTAATTCTGTGTGTTTTTCTTACAGGTTTTACCTGATTCGATGCTTGTGGACCAGGACTGATCGGCCGAGAGCAAAAACAGCACGAAAAAGGAAGAAACAAAAATTTTTAGAATTCTATTAAAATTACGTAAGTATAAAACTGAAGGAAAGCGATTATAACTAGAAATGGCCTGAATGCGGCACGAGAACGGTGTCTAATGATTAGACTACACAAAAACTACAAGAAAAAACTGTTTGGAGATACTATGGACTTAATAACGCGAGGATATAGGTGATTTCCTATAAAACAGGGCTTTACCACTATACCTCAGTTTCACTGAAAAAGTAGATTTTTCGTATTTCTCTGTCTTTTCTTTCCAGGTTTCGCCTGATTCAACGGTTGTGGACCAGGACTGACCGATCAGAGCAAAACCAACACGAAAAACAGAAAGAAATAATAATTTTTACAAGTGCAATAAAATTACGTAATTATAAAACTAAAAATAACAGATTAGAACTAGAATGGCCGAAATACGGATCAAGATGAGTATCTAACGATAAGGTTAAACAGATGCTACAATAAAAACAAATTTGGACTGCTTGAGATTCTAATACACAAGATATTGGTGAATTCTATAAAACAGGACTTCACCACTACACCTCAGTTTCAAAGAAAAGTCGATTTTTCCTAATTCTCAGTCTTTTCTTTCCAAGTTTCGCCTGTTTCAACGATTGTGGACCGGGACTGACCGATCAGAGCAAAACCAGCACGAAAAACAAAGAAATAATAATTTTTACAAGTGCAATAAAATTACGTAATTATAAAACCAAAATAACAGATTAGAACTAGAAATGGCCGAAATACGGATCAAGATGAGTATCTAACGATAAGGTTAAACAGATGCTACAATAAAAACAAATTTGGACTGCTTGAGACTCTAATACACAAGATATTGGTGAATTCCTATAAAACAGGACTTCACCACTACACCTCGGTTTCAAAGAAAAAGTCGATTTTTTCCTAATTCTCAGTCTTTTCTTTCCAAGTTTCGCCTGTTTC
The DNA here is from genome assembly GCA_029286865.1 of Teinopalpus imperialis. Taxonomy (NCBI): domain Eukaryota; kingdom Metazoa; phylum Arthropoda; class Insecta; order Lepidoptera; family Papilionidae; genus Teinopalpus; species Teinopalpus imperialis. The sequence goes on from JAGSMU010000602.1 coordinate 13,154, forward strand.
AACGATTGTGGACCGGGACTGACCGATCCAGAGCAAAACCAGCACGAAAAACAAAGAAATAATAATTTTTACAAGTGCAATAAAATTACGTAATTATAAAACTAAAAATAACAGATTAGAACTAGAAATGGCCGAAATACGGATCAAGATGAGTATCTAACGATAAGGTTAAACGAATGCTACAATAAAAAACAAATTTGGACTGCTTGAGACTCTAATACACAAAGATATTGGTGAATTCCTATAAAACAGGACTTCACCACTACACCTCGGTTTCAAAGAAAAGTCGATTTTTCTAATTCTCAGTCTTTTCTTTCCAAGTTTCGCCTGTTTCAACGATTGTGGACCGGGACTGACCGATCCAAGAGCAAAACCAGCACGAAAACGAAGAAACAAATTTTTACAAGTGCAATAAAATTACGTAGTGCCAAAACTAAAAATAACAGATTAAGATCTAGAAATGGCCGAAATGCGGCAAGTGACACCGATGGCGACTTCGTTAGTCGCCATCTGTATTCCTTGATAATAAATGATTACTGTGACTCTTCGTAATCAACAAAATTCAAGATGCAGTTGGACTGTTGCTTCTGACGTCTGTCTGATGGAGTGACGACCTGTGCCAGTCTGCAGGAAGTCAACGGATGCAGGTGGCTCAGGATTGCCTATCTCCAGCAGTGGGCTAGTGATGGGCCGATAATGATGATGACAAAATGATGAGTGCGGCAGCACATTACCACGGTATAGGATCTTTTATTGGGTGTCGGATCCCGTACACTTAATGTTAGTATTTCACGCTGATATTCCGTGAGGACGCGGTTCTTCAATGGTCGAGCTGACCCATTCTATTTCGTACATGCTGCAGCGTTTATCCATTTTATTTTATTTTAAAAATAAAATTTATTTTCTCCTTACATTTGCGATTCTATTATATCCCAGAATGTTTTATCGTGCCCGTAAATATTTGCGCCGGCGCTGATTGTGAAGTGCCGTCTCTTGAATTCATTTCGAACCACAAATTCACCGCTACAGTGAAGACGGAGACCGCATGCCCTACCGCACGAACCTGACGACAAGAGAAATCTCTTCCAGGTAATCTACAGGTCAAGTAAAAGGCCCTGTACAACTATTATTACTAGAAGTTCTTTGAAGTGCATACTAAGTGTTTGGAAGCGTTAACATTTTCGGACGTTTATTTCGTTTTATTAAACACTAGGAACAAAGCCCTTCGAAGAATGTCCGTATGCACTGTACACGGAATATGTATTGTAGCTATTTTATATAGTGTATCTTGAGGTAACATCAGCACAGTAATGTACCCTTACAGTTATTTTATAGTTACAGACATTACTAATTGCTAGACTTGCGAAGCTAAAACCAATTAGCTCCTAAAACCATCAGGAAATGTTTATTAAGATTAGAACAACATCAAATCTATTACAAAATTATGCAATTACTATTGTACTGTAGTTGTTTGGGATACTAAATTCCAGCACTACTGCTTTTCATCTGGTAAAGAAAAACTGAAGATGTTATTGCTAGTGAGAAGAGAACTAAGAGTAAGACCACTCTTCGGTATTCAAGATCAAGATCGTACTATCTTCGGATCAACCGCGCCGCAGCCTTACATTTAACATAGCAGCTTTATGAGTATCAACAATAAAATCAACTGCTCTTAATGGGGATCATATATTTGCACAATATATTGAAGCATCACGTAAATAAAGTGAAAAACACTACGAACTCGTAGCACGTACATTTTCCTCAGAACAACTGGAAGATGGAATACATTATCAACTGTAAGGACAGAAATGAAATGCCTCATTACTAGTAGAAGGTTCAAGATTTCCTTAATTAGGCATATGTAATATAGCAGCTCTAAATTGCTATATTATGGTTGTGAAAATATACGCCTACGCTATTAAACCGGCAGTTTATATAAACAGAGTTCCAATAATATAGTTACAGAGACAAATTAATTAACAACGGTGGCCACCAATTTACTACTCGATACCTGATCGTGAAAATGGAAGCCAACATCCTGAGAGTTTCAAGAAGAAAGTCATAGAGGAAATATTCATAACAACTAGGATAACATGACATATAAGGAAAGATTTATTTTAATTAAAGGAATTTGTATTATTAGAATAGTATAAGTTATATTAAAAATGAAAATAGTAGAATCAGTTATAAGAATCGATTTGATCTACAAATCATTCTATGATTAGTCGATAAAAAAATTGCTGTTCCCTCTTCCTCCATCCACATCCTCTTCTCACTTAACGTTAGAATGGAATCGCTCGTAATGTATGATAAAATATGTCTCTATAAATATGTTAGATCTTATATAGAGGTACTCGGCTACTAAATTGTTGGTAAAAGGTTCCATTAGAAGCCGATGCAACATTTGTCATCATTATTTTCTTCTAACAAACAAAATCACCTTACTCTAATTTCGATTTCTCTAAGTGACAATAATCAATTGATCGTAAATACCACGGTGCGGCTGGTTTCTATCAATTGTAGTAGTCCAACTAGTTTCTTATGTTTAGTGAAAGGATCAGGTTATTGGTAGCGAAGTCAAACCATCTCAGTCTTTGCACACTATTGCACGTGCTAACTCTACCTTATCTCATCCTGTCCTTATAAGCGCACATCGCTCTACTGGACTCAAACCGTAGGTGGAATCTGTATGCAGATAAATTAATGGTACCATTGTCGGGATGGATGGAGTTCTGTGAGCGAGATGAATGAAAGAAGTTAGTCGTATTCAAAGAATTAATGTTATTGGTTTATATTAAAGTAATTTAAATGAATAAGAATTAGCAGGGATAGATTTTTGAAAAGTGCTTATGGACGATTGTCCCCTTAGTTTTTTAAGAAAAAGTATTGCAAACTATTGCGCATACGCATCCTCATAACATTCCGGAGTGTTATATAATGTTTTTTCCTGGGAGGCAGGGCGTCTTTCAAGACTTAACCCCTGATGATACCAAAACAGGCCTCATTTCTATAGAAGATATAGAAGCAAATGTTGTTCAAAGATTTCGGCGTTTCGGCGCATTTGCAATTCATATTATCATCATCACTTTTTGTTATTTTTAAGTACAGCTCGACACTGATAGAGCTACACTGCAGTTGATTATGATTCCTTATCAAGGATGAATGTAGATTTTATGGGCCGCGGCAATCCTTGGCATCAGGTGAACTGTATGCTCGTTTGTTACTCTCAATTTTACAAAAACAGTAGTACAGACTTTTCAATAATTATTTTTTGTACTAAACTTGTTAAGATTTTGGCTTTATTTCTTTATCTGAATCATTAAGAATTATCTAGGCGATGTATGGAAACCAACATTATTTCATCATGTAAAGTTGTCGTCGTCATATGAGCTTGACTGACGCTAGTGTAACAAAACGTTATAGAAGATTAAAAACCACTACACAAAATTTTCTTTGCTTAATCGCTATTTGCTAATTTCGTACCCGCCCATCTTTTATTTCTGTAGTCACAAGTCTCTACTGTTTCGGACCTTATTTTCATTTCATGTTCGCTATCCAAACTGTGGGATCAATTTGCTTAAAGTGCTCCTGGTAGTTGATAGGACAAACTTTTTGTTCAAAGCTAATATGCAGGTGAAAGCTTAACAAAAAAGTAAAATCTTAAATTATATAATACATATTCGTACGATGTTTTCTTTCACCACCAGGCGCGTGATTAATCAACACTTGAAATTGCAATTAACAATTCCAGTGGTTTGTGTGCCGGACACGCCTGTGGACGCCGTCTATTACTTCGGCTGCTGCTCGACTGCGACACTTCCGGAAGAGTTCCTGTACCCTAGCGTACTCTACCCTCCTCCGCTTGCATCGTCATTCCGGCCAATGCGGTGTCGGTCGAGTCTGTTCAGAGTGAATGCAGGAGCGCCTCGCTTCTGGCACAGATCATGTCGCTCTCCTCGCCGCTGCCCTCTCAAGGAGTCCCGAGACAATTTGAGCTGCACATGTGTCTGCTGGGACACCCACAGCGCTTGACGGATCACAGGCAGCAGGTTGTGCCCGATTTGCCGGCAGAGACTGGTCTGCAGACACAGCCATCTCCGATTCGGGCAGTGCAGGAACGTTCCGAGGTATGGTACGGGTATTGGCGCTACGGGAAGTCTGTAACTCGAGCCGGCACGGAACACAGGACTCAAGCACTTTGAAAGAAAGGGAAGGATTGAAATAGGTCGAAAATGGGTAGATAATTAGGGGTTTGGGGACTTAGGAAGTGGACGGACAAAGTAGGAAAAGATCCAGTAGCTATAGAGAAATTGATAATATGGGTAATAGCAGGAAGTAGGTAATCGAGGATGGGGAGGATCATACGTCGTCCTTTATTATCGCATCCGTGCTTGTGCACTTAAGTGCAAGAATTATTTTGGTCTCATCAGAAGAGACTGGAGAGAAATGAAGCAAGTTAATATTAGGGTGCGGCAAACCATTTAAATGAAATAGTATCCAAAATCGTTAGATGATCCATTGAAGGAGAGGTAATGAAATATTGATTTAAAATCATCTAAAGGAGATTGAGTTAGGAAGGTTTGTTAAAGCACTGACTTACCAATCCTAAGGAACTTCGAGATATCAGCAGGAGATGACAAAGAAATGTTTTCTAGAATCTTGACGGCATTTAGCGTTCCGTACCATCGGATAACACCGATTCCTAGCTAATTTATAAATAGCAAATGTCTCACCAACGATTCCTTTTAAATATCGAAACGCATGGTCCCTGCGCCTCGCCTTGATCGTATTCGCTGGTCAGCCAGGGTGGAAGGCGTTCATGATGATGAATGTCGGACGGCTTTGTGACTATTTCATAAAATAAATGAACTTTCTTGTCAATAATGTCCGCCTCCATCAAGACTCCAACTAACACTCTCCGCCTCAAGACAAGTTTCTCAATGTTTAATCTTTTAAAGGAACATTACGCGCAGGACCTTAGGTTTAGGTTTGGGAGGTATAAGACAGAATTAAGGTCGTGACGGGAAAATCTCTGGGCAGGATACTGACCATGTGGCTCATGGAAGGATTGGAAGATCTGAATTATGTCCAAGCCAAGTGTCTTCACTGGAAGGTTATGGTGTGTAGCCTGAAGAGGTAAAATGTGAAAACAGCTTGACTTAACAATGCCAGGAATTTCCAGGACCGAGGAAAATTAGGTACAAGGAGGTTGGTGTTGGGGAAATCACCCATGATTACCAGGATGTACATACTCTGAACCCAAAGATTCAGAACCGATTCGAAATCAGTGAAGAAATCAACATTTGGGGACAGTATATTACAACCTAGAATTATCTTTCTTGCTGCTAATGGAAATCTCAAGAATAAGATGTAACAAACTCGGTGTGAGACAAGGAGGATGTGATGCTTCTTGGAAAATCCTTCTCAGAGAAATTATATCTGCAACACCCCTCCCTCCTTCCCCAGTCTGTTGTATGCCGAATAAATGCTGGGAGAATACATGGAGACGAAAGATGAGGGTTTGAATGACTCTCAGAAATCAGAATGGCGTGGCGTTTATTACACAATTTATGAAACGTAATCATAAAAATCATCAAAATGACTTGGTATGCTTTGGTGATTTATGTAGCAAATGTTCATTTTAGTTTGCAAAGGATTACAACTTACTAGTTAAGAAGTCCGCAAGCGAATTATATTGAGAGAAGAACTATCGTCATCATCAGAGGCCTTAATTCATTGGCAGAAAAAAGTTATCATTATCAGATTTAATAGACATATACAATATAAATATATGCAAAAGATAAATATAAATATATATTTTAAATATATATTTAATAAAATAATAGATAGAACCGTATGCATTGCAATAACCAAAGCGCAATGAAGAAACAATAATAATTAAAGTGGATAGAAATCTACACTTACACCAATATAAAATACAAAGTTTAGAAATACAAAGGGCGAAATAAAGAAAGGGCAGAATATTTAAACTGTTAAAAACTACAAACAGGAATACTTGAAGTAAATTAAAATTATCACGGCAAAGTTATAAACATGATGTTAACTAAAAAGAGCGAGATAACAATTTACCGCAATGGAGACATAATGGAGAAATGCCTATCCAAAAAAAGAACATTATATGAGCAGTTTTAGACCAATAAACTAGTGAGATAAATGTTGTGGATAAGATACAAAAGACAATAATAAAATGTTATATATGCTTCAAGAATAAAACAAATGGCTATAAGATTATTTTAAAGTAATAAAACGTAAAATTATTATGACAGAAGTCAGCATTTAAAAGACTTAAAAACAAACAGTTATGAATATAGCATAACTAATCTAATATAGTGAAGTGTGCAAAGGAAAATAAAACATTATACAATAAAAGAAAATCTGCATGGCACAGGTGGGAATGTTTCACAAAGCCTATTAAAATAACAGAGTTAAAGGTGGTGACAGAAGTGAGAAATATTTTCAAAGATAAAAGAAGTAGTTATAAATGTACGTAGATTTTAATTTGGTTTGGAAGTGTTACTGCAATATAATGCAAATAAAGGAACCTTATAAGGTTTTAAGAAAACTTTAATGTGGACCATAAAGGGATTAAAGACACACAAAACTGCTTAAAGGTGTCATAGTAAATGCAGTAGTAAAGGTGTTTTGTATTTGAAAGTAATGAATCTAACAATGGACAATAAGAATAAAGGAAGTGAATATAAAGCTGGATTTTACAACACTGTATGTTCTTCAGATCAAATAGGCAGTTATTGGCTTCAGATATGTATAAAGAACAAACTCCCAGGTTTGATATGCTGATTGCAGCCCTGACGTCTTAGGGGACTTTGTAGCTTCAGGCGCGGCAAATCATCATCGTCGTGGTCGTACGGTTGCTGTCGGATGTACGGATGGCTATCGCCGTCATCCAAACGGATTGCGCGTAATGCGGATGTAGGCGAGGATTTCCAAGAAACGGTTGCTTGTCGTGTCAGGATTCATGCGGCGATGCTGATGGACCATTCGAGCGGTCTGCAGCCCAGACGGCTGGTTTGATATCGGCGCTTTGATAGAGCCATAGGATGGAGTTGCTGCCGTTGTTTGGGTGGGCCAGGTCATGACATCACTTCAATGCATTTGTTGGGTGTCGGTATTTGCTCGTTATGGGACTGCGGAATTGTTGGGTGCAGTCCTCGCATCATATCAGGCAAATGGACACCATTAAGGGCCTTTCTGGGTTCATGTTTCGGGTCAGCGACGTTTGGCATATTCGGTTTGTATCGAGACTGGGGATGCCGAAGAATTATCTCAGGTCATGAATCTTCACCAATTTTCATACGGTATCGTACGGTGGTCAATTTGGTTATTTGGGCTTGGAAGGTCATCAGATCTGAAGTATGGCAAACATGCTGGATCAGGATTATATAAATTAATGGTAGCAAGGTGCGAGATCAAATATTGATATTGACAGATGCCAGGTAGGGTGCTGATGATAAAACCTAACTTAGCAGGTGGTTACCAGAATGTTCAATGGTGTATGTGATTTAGCATAGTTGCACTTCAAACATGAATTTAAACATAAAGAGTTGCCGAAAAGACTAATATATTTTAATATAAAATAATGTAAACGTCGAAACCATGAAATGAAATAGCGTATCAAAATGAAACCATCAGTCCTCCGAAGGGTGACAGCATCTGCATTATGATTCTTATCAGGATATAGATATCATAGGTACCAAGAATCCGCCTATCAGGTGAATTATATCATCAATTTGTGATATAAAAATGTATTAAAGCTATCTATGATATAAAAAAAGCCTTACTTTATATAAAGCTTTAACCAAAGTCCGATCTATTTAGAGTGGCATTTTCATGCACTTTCTTCCTTTTCTTCACAGTATACGGAACTTTTATGGATTGTTGCATTAACCACAATTTAATTTATCAAATATTATTATTATAATTGAACGTGTAAAACTATTGTTTTCGATAGAAATATATAAATAATATTAGAATCTACTCATCAGTGAGCGCTTTGTGCAATAGCAAATTTTTATTTTTTCAGGTGTATTTTGTATATGTCCAGTGTTTGGAACGTCTTCAAATGAAGTTTCTATAAAATTATTTGCATTAATATGAATTAGTAGGGACAAGTGCACTACATTCAACGTTGGTCAAATTTATGATATGGCTATTAATGTTTTCTATAACCAAGATCTTTTACAATCGGAATATAAGCACAGCATTAACTCAGAATCCATATTCAAAGACTTTCTTATATCATAGACCTTGAGAGTAGAGGCCTTTCTTTCTGTTTGAAAGTAACCAACAGTGGAATAATGAATGCCTAAATCTCATTTGCAAGTCAATCAAACTCAATCCATGATTTAAATCAGATAATAGAATTGAACTTTGTACACAATTGCCTTTCTATATATGAACGTTAACGAATTACTATTTGAAGGAGAAAAATATTTAAGTGGCATGAATTATAATTTTTGAGTCTAGGTGTATTTTGTATGTACATTTTTATCCGCAGCCTGAATCTAGACTTTTGCATCTGATTTCATTTACTGACCATTGATTGGCAGTTAAGGATGCGGCCGATGAGTAAGTGCCTCACTGTTTGGCACTATATATATCGCCTAGTTAATGTTCTTCATTATTGGCAGAGTATTATGCAGATGTTAGAAAAGTTTCTACTAATACATCTACATTGCACCAAATTATATCACGCCATAAGTAGAACGGGACATGAAAGGATGGATTTTGGGATTAATTCATCTTCATAATTATGAGATATTTAAAGCATTCGTCTCTAATGATCAAATTACGAGAGCCTCCCAATTCAATATTAAGAGAGTACAGAGCGCAATTAAAAAAGTGTATACAGTACCTCCATTATTTCATGTGATATTCTTAACTTCCCTTAATTACGACATAGCTAAGATTAAATTTAAAGCCATATAGCATTTTCCCTCATCGCCTTTACTATATATATAATCATAAGGATTTTTTCAATATTATAAGGTTCATGATAGAAAATAATGCTTTGTGACATTGCCGCATCTATCTCCAACATAGTAAGAATCTTATATACGCAAGACATCCCTGAACCAATCTAGATCATACCACCACATCTACCTGGAAGGATACTTAGAAGGATTATCCTCCCGGAGGTATGGCTCTTTCGGTAATATTTTAGGCAGGATCCTTAGATGTCTTAAGCATTCACATGCCATACATGGCGAAGGAAGTAATAACACCATAGATGTTGATTGGTAGAGTCAATGGCCTTCCTTTTGAGAAGTTTACTTAGAAGCATATCCCCATGCAAAATAGGATACCTACCTCCGCAACCATACACTTAGCAGCGTATACTATTTCAGAGTTACCAATTATGTAGGACGATTTTTCCTAGGAGAATCCTTTAGTAAGTATATTTTACACTTTGATGCTTTTAAACTGGTAACTAACTCTCAGTTTGACTTTCAGCAAAATTAGAAAAGACAAATGTGAAAAAAGTTCCAGCAAATCCTTTAGTTTTGCCGTTTTGAGAACCTGGTGTAGTGATTAGATTCAGGAATTATCGAAAGAAGGACTGAAAACCGGCTTCCATAGAATAGATGCATTTAAATTAAGTAAATGCTAATAAATAAAGTTACATTATTTCGCTATCAAATCCAGAAACTATAAGTATAATGAATTTACAATAATTTGAGAATTAAACAGAATCATATCATTTAACTATACTTTTATATCCCGCAGTAGACAATTAATGGGTGACCCTCTGCCTCACCTAGGTAGCACCGCCGAGGGCTCAGTCGCTCCAGTCGGATAGGGCAGGTCGGAGTGTGCCGTAGTCACCGATGCTTTCGACGCATCTGGGCCTGGTAACCTAGCCTGGCCGGTGGCCGTAATATTGGCAGCAGTGGCACTGTTCACCGTCCACTGTCCACTGAGAGGGGCTCAACGGATATGCCAGTGAGGGCCGCATAAAGTTTTAAATTGAAAATGGCCAAATTGCCCTCTGAGTCAAAGTCCAGAATTGGCCAGAATGAGGGAGCATTGGCTTTTTCGTGCGAGGATCTGTCATCCTGCGCTTCCTTCGATGATGGGGAGGCTCTGGTGCTTCAGGAAGTTCTATAACCTCCTCCAGCTCGGTAGACCGCAAAGGGTAAACCGCGTATTACTACGCAGGTTGCGTTCCTCTGGGAGGGCATAGGTGTAGAGCCTATGATTTTCTCCGCAATAGTTTCGTGGCCGTGCGGAGATCTCCAATGGTGGAGAGGTTTATTCTGATCCTGTTCGGTGTTTTATTGCCTTCGGGCGCTAATTTTGTTATTGGTGAACCATTTAGACACGTCGGTCCATTTGGATTTCTCCTGCAAGATGATTGGAGGAGGGCAACTACACTCCGCGGGGACGCTTGAATTTTGGCGAGCCACAGGGGCTACCTTCTTCGCCGGCGTGGTGGTCAGGAAGCGGGAAGACCTGGCTCGTGGGAAGTAGTCGTATTGATAACAGCCGGCTGGGCAGGGCGTTTCTGCTTATTTGAAGAGACTAGGGTGAAGCCCTCTTCTGGTTGCTGGACTCAACTCCATTTCCGAATTCGGACTCTCCGATTCTGAGTCGGAGGAGGATCGCGGTCAGAGGAGAAGTGGAGGTGGATGGGGCGCGCCTAGATCAGGAATGACGGGGTCCGGGCGGTGGGGGCTGTCACTGAAGGCGACTCGTGGTACTTCTAGCTGTCGAACGATACGAGGCCCGCTTCTGGGCATGTCACCTGGATAAATGCTTGCATCGTTGCAGCATCCATGGCGTTAAGCGCTTACGGGCATAGGGCCCGTCCATAGAAAAAGAACTCTATTGTCCCCGCCTTGCGGAAGGGTGTAATTCCTATTCAAAAGAAACACCTAGCGCCTTGGGTACGCTAGGTTGAGTAGCGGTCGCCTAATGCGACAGAACAAATCGAAATGCGATGGCCGCCTCTGAAGGCGAAGCGGGTGTAGTGCCGTCGCTATGAGTAGGCGCGCAGATTGAGCGCGGTGACGCACTTCAGTGGTAATCCGTCCGTTCTCCGTCACCACACATCCACTGACGAATTGTAGATTCAGCATTTTTGCCGATAAAATATGCCACAATCTTACTGCACATAATCCGGAAAACTGGGCTGGAGGCGCATGGAAGCGCTTCCCGGACGTCTGGTCCATTCGAGAAGATCGAAGTGGAATCCACGACTGAAGACTCGCTGAACAGCATAACACGGTATCAGTATTTAAATGCTTCCAGTCTACTAGAGTTCGTTGCAGGCGGGATACGCATATAATTTTGCGTTTTCGTTAATTGCTGGAAATCCATAAAATAATCAAATTTTAATTGTCTCAGTGGTTGAAATCCTCATTATTTCTCAAACAAATCAATAACTAGATCTATTGGTATCTATGGATGAGGAATTCCGAGATGGCACCCTCCGCTACCAGACGGCAGACGAGCCAGGGGGCATTCAAAGGGTTGACCCCGCAGACCATATGGATCTAGGTTCGATACACAACGTGAAATTAAATATCGCAAACTAGTAAAGCTTTCCGCAGGTGGAACATCACAATTGGTACTCGATGTTCGTAGCTATCTTGCTATAAACTTTCCTTCTAAAAGTTCTTTGAAGTGCATACTAGTGTTTTGAAGCGTTAACATTTTCGGACGTTTATTTCGTTTTATTAAACACTGAAACAAGAATGTTCGTATGCACTGTACACGGAATATGTGTGCGCTATTTTATATAGTGTATCTTGAGAGTAACATCGCACAGTATAGGATACATACAGTTATTTATAGTTACAGACATTACTAATTGCTGGAACTTGCAAGCTAAAACCAATTGGCTCCTAAAACCATCGAAATGTTTATTAAGATAAGAACAACAACAAATCTATTACAAAATTATGCAATTACTATTGTACTGTAGTAGTTTGGGATACTAAATTCAGCACTACTGCTTTTCATCTGGTAAAGAAAAACTGAAGATGTTATTGCTAGTGAGAAGAGAACTAAGGAAGACCACTCTTCGGTATTCAAGATCAAGATCGTACTATCTTCGGATCAATAACGCCCATGACCTTACATTTAACATAGCAGCTTTATGAGTATCAACAATAAAATCAACTGTTCTTAATGGGGATCATATGTTTGCACAATTTATTGAAGCATCACGTAAATAAAGTGAAAAACACTACGAACTCGTAGCACCATTTTTTCTCAAGAACAACTGGAAGATGGAATACATTATCAGCACAACCAGGACAAGAAATAGAAATGCCTCATTGTTACTGAAAGTAGAAGGTTCAAGATTTCCTTAATTAGGCATATGTATTATAGCAGCTCTAAATTGCTATATTATAGTTTGTGATAATATACGCCTACGTATTAAACTGGCAGTTCATATAAACCAGAGTTCAATAATAGGGTTACAGAGACAAATTAATTAACAACGGTAGCCGCAATTTACTGCACTCGATACCACAGTCGTGAAAATGGGAAGCCGACATCTAAGGAGAGTTTCAAGAAAGAAAGTCATAGAGGAAATATTCATAACAACTGGATGGCATATAAGGAAAGATTTATTTTAATTAAAAGATTTGTATTATTAGAATAGTATAAGTTATATTACAAATGAAATTAGTACAATCAGTTTTAAGAATCGATTTGATCTACAAATCATTCTATGATTAATCGATAAAAAATTGCTGTTCCTCTTCCTCCATCACATCCTCTTCTCTAACGTTAGAATGGATTGGCTCGTAAAATGTATGATAAAATAATAATGCTCTATAAATATGTTAGATCTTATATAAATTACTCGGCTATAAATTGTTAGTAAAAGGGTTCATTAGAAGCCGAGGCAACTTGTTGTCATCTTTATTTTCTTCTAACAAACCAAATCACCTTACACTAATTTCGATTTCTCTAAGAGTGACAATAATCGAACAGTCGTAAATACCACAGTGCGGCTGGTTTCTATCAGTGTGAAATGGTCAACTGGTTTTGTATGTTTTGAGTAGAAAAGGAGCAGGAGTAAACCATCTCCGTCTTCTACACTATTGCACGTGCCAACTCATCTCATCCCTGTCCTTATGGCGCATCGCTCTACTGGATCAAACCGTGGAAGTGGAATCTGTATGCAGATAAATTAATGGTACTATTGTCGGGATGGATGGAGTTCTGTGAGCGAGATGAATGAAGAAGTTAGTCGTATTCAAAGAATTAATGTTATTGATTTATATTAAAAGTAATTTAAATGAATAAAATTGTAGAGGATCGTTTTTGGTGCTTATGGACGATTGTCCCCTTAGTTTTTTAAAGAAAAAATTAGTGCAAACTATTGCGCATACGCATCCTCATAACATTCGGAGTGTTATATAATGTTTTTTCACCAGGAAGCAGGGCGTCTTTTCAGACTTAATCCCTGATACAAAACAGGCCTCATTTTCTGCGAAGATATAAAGCAAATGTTATTCAAATGATTTCGGCGTTCGGCGCATTGCGAATTTCATAATATCATCGTCACTTTTTGTATTTATTTTAAAATTACAGCTCAGATATGATAGGCTACACTGCAGTTTGATTATGATTCCTTATCAAGGGATGAATGTAGATTTTATGGGCCGCGGTAATCAATTGGCATCAGGTGAGGGCTGTATGCTCGTTTTGTTACTCTCAGTTTAAAAAAACAGTAGTACAGACTTTTAATAATTCTTTTTGCCTAAACGGTTAAAGATTTTGACTTTTGTTCTTTATCTGAATCATTTGGGTATCTAGGCGATATATGGAAACCAACATTATTTCATCATTATCGCTGGTTGTCGCCGTCATATGAGCTTGACTGACGCTAGTGTAACAAAACGTTATAGAAGATTAAACCACTACACAAAATTTTCTTTGCTTAATCAACTGTTGCTAATTTCGTACCCTTATCTTTTATTTCTGTAGTCACAAGTCTCTACTGTTTCGGACCTTATTTTCATTTCATGTTCGGTATCCAAACTGTGGGATCGTTTACCTTAAAATGCTCCTGGTAGTTGATAGGACCAAACTTTTTGTTCAAAGCTAATATGCAGGTAGAAAGCAACAAAAAGTAAAAGCAAATTATATAGCCTACATATTCGTCACGATGTTTTATGCTTTCACCACCGAGCGCGTGATTAATCAGCGCCGGGAATTTGCAGTTAACAATTTCAGTGGTTTGTGTGGACGCGCCTGTGGACGCCGTGTACTTCGGCTGCTGCTCGACTGCGACACTTCGGAAGTTCCTGCCCTAGCGTACTCTAACCTCCTGCGCTTGCGTATTCAGCCAATGGGGTGTCGGTCGATCTATTCAGAATGAATGCGGAGGCGCCTCGCTTCTGGCACCCAGGTCATGTCATATCCTCGCCGCTGCCCTCAAGGAGGTCGGCGACAATTTGAGCTGCACATGTGTCTGCTGGGACACCCACAACGCTTGACGGATCACAGGCAACAGGTTGGCCCGGTTACCGGCAGGGCGTGCTGGGCCACAGCCGTCTCCGATTCGGGCAGTGCAGGAACGTTCGAGGTATGGTAGGGGTGTTGGCGCTACGGGAAGTCTGTAACTCGAGTCAGCACGCTTGTACCAGCTCCTTGTACGCCGCGCAGCGCACCTTGACAGCCTCAGGGTCCGCTCCGAACCTCGTAAGGCGTCCCAATAGATCGGCGTTGCCGCAACCGCCCATCTCCTCGACTAACTGTGCTGATGAGGCTGCCTCGCTTTGCTACCTGGGGGTGGGCCCGACTTTTGTGGCTATGGAATCCCGGAGCCCTCTAAATGCACCGAGGATGACCACCGGGGGTTTGAGTGGTTAGGAATGCCACATAACCTGTCTCCCCAGGAGGCAGGGGTATCTTTCGAATTTCCCCGATATCAAAAAAAAAAAAAAGGTTAGGTTAGGTTAGATTCCCCCAGAAGGGTTCCCTTTTGTGTCGTGGGGGCTTATTAACCGTGGTGTGGAGTTAACCACGGTGAAGCTAAGAGGGAACCCAAATGGCCAGCTAAAAGGCAGCTGGGCGGCCCGGGGAGGCCGGAGCCCTCTAA
>JAGSMU010000603.1:0-18968 GCA_029286865.1 Teinopalpus imperialis
ATGCACCGAGGATGACCACCGGGGGTTTGAGTGGTTAGGAATGCCACATAACCTGTCTCCCCAGGAGGCAGGGGTATCTTTCGAATTTCCCGATATCAAAAAAAAAAAAAAGGTTAGGTTAGGTTAGATTCCCCCAGAAGGGTTCCCTTTTGTGTCGTGGGGGCTTATTAACCGTGGTGTGGAGTTAACCACGGTGAAGCTAAGAGGAACCCAAATGGCCAGCTAAAAGGCAGCTGGGCGGCCCGGGGAGGCCCCGCTCCGGGCGGAGCTGGAGCTGGAGGGCCCACCCTGGATGCGTGTCGGTGGGCTGCGGGGTGCGGATGGACGGAGTGGGGCCGTCTTACGCACCATCCGCAGCCGAGGGCAGAGTCGAGAGATGGGGTGGCGGTGCGGGGACTGTTAGCACCGGTACCGCGCATCGTCGCCCCCAACCTCCGCATCCGAGACGGAGTCGCGGAGGGGAGGTAGTGTATCTCCCTATCCTCCCGCGGCTCAAGCTTGAGACTCGCACCGCTGATGCAGCCGTGGTGGGGCCGCGGGTTCAGTGGAGTGTTGGTTGATCCTGCCGCTCTCCCTGTCCTCCGCGGCCGAACATTGGTTGGCAGCGGAGCCCCTAGCCTCAGATCCGCCGCAGGGGGCTGGGACTCCCTGGCTCCCATGGCCTCTGGGGGCGGACTCGGGGAGTCCGTTTCCCACCACAGAGAGGCCGAGATGGAGGCGCGCGTCCGTGTTCCGGCGCGCCTTGCGGAAGAGGTGGAGAGGGGATGTATCCTCCCCGAAGGAGGGGCCGGCTTGCCGGCCCAGCACGCAGGCAGGGTCGCGGAGGAGGTGTGCGAGAAAGCGTTCCCGTAACCCCGCCATGCGACGAGGTGGAACACCATGGGGTTTTAGTCGGTGCGAGGTCCGACGCCGCCCGACCTCGTCCCCGCGGGGGCGGGTATGCGTAGGCATTTCCCACGAAAAAAAAAAAAAAAAAAAAAGGTTAGGTTCCCCGGGGGTTCTCGCTTTGTCGTAGCGGGGCGAAGTAACCGTGGCGGTCACCCACGGTGAAGCTAAGAAGGGCAATGGCCGGCCTAAGGCGCTCTGAGGCCGGCCCGAGGTGGCCCTTTCCGGGTGGTCTTTATGAGCTTACCTTGGATGCGTGTCCCGGTGGTGCTGGGGGCGGATGTGGCGGGCGAGGCCGTCTCACTGCCAGTAGCCGGGCGGGTCGCGGAGGGAGAGAGAGGAGTGTCAGTGTTTCGTTTCCGCTCTCCTATCTCACCCGGTGACTCAAGCGAAGTCGCACCGCATGATGCGGCTGTGGTGGGGCCGCGGGGGAAGAGGAGTGTCCGGTGTTTCGTTGCCGCTCTCCCTGTCCTCCGCGGCCGAACATCAGTCAGCAGTGGAGCCGCAGACCAGATCCACCGCAGGGGGCTGGGTTGGCTTAGTGCTCCTGGCCCCATGGCCTCTGGGGGAGCGGACTCGGGGAGTCCGTTTCCACCTGGGGGAGACCGAGATGGAAGGCGCGTCCGTGTTCCGGCGCGCCTTGCGGGAGATGAGGGTGGAGAGGGATGTCACTCCCGAAGGGAGGGAGCCGGCGCGGCCAGCCTGGGCGGGGTCGCGGAGGTGTGCAGAAAGCGTTCCCGTGGCCCCGCCATACGCGACGAAGGTGGAGATTTACCATGGGGTTTTAGTCGGTGCAGGTCGACGCAACCCTGCCTGCCCCGCAGGGTGGGTATCTGCGTAGGCATTCCACATGTAAAAGGCTGGGGTTGGGTTGGGTTGGGGTGCCACGTCAGAAAACCTCCTCGGGTGCCTGTCGTTGAATTTCCCTTGCCCCGATACTATTGTATCCCGGGAAAGGCAACGCGGACAGTACACCCTGGGCACTGGTGATGATACGTTGTTGCCAGTGGCAGATGATGTTCTGACATGGGGGATGGCTGCTCTACGTGTCCCTCTGATAAGCGGAGGGGCACTGCGGAGTGGCAGGGTTGCATTTCCTTCTCATTTCAAATCCGGAGAAAGGCAACCGAACGATGGTGCGCATTGGGAACTGTTTGATACGTCGTTCTCAGTGCCCAATGCGTGAGTGGAGGTTGCATTTCCCCTTGTTTCTGTATCCGGGAAGGCAACAAATGATGACTGGGTATTTGGGAACTGGTAACGATATATCGTTCCGGTGCCTAGCTCTTTCATAGTGGAGGGACGGGCTCGGTACTCACACCGCCAGGTATTCAACCGTCCCAAGAAGAAAACTGGGGAGTTACGTCAGCTCTCCCAGCGCGCCGTAACCCGCTGTACTTTCTTCAAAGACCCCAGCGCTGACGATTATGGGGTACGTCGAAGTGCAGCCAAAAGGACGGAGGGCTTACCTTAATTATCCGGCCCACGAGGAGTAAATCTCTATAAAAATCAGACAGCGAAGTGCCAAAACCTGTGGGTGCCGGACGCCCCACAGTAGTAGTCTTGCCCTCGGAAGGCGTAACCCGAGGGTCGACCTGTTTTTCGTCCAAATACGTGGGAACAAAATGAGCAAAAATACTTACAAAACTAGATGTATGGTGGATAGCGACGACGACACGAGCGACTTATGCTCAGCATGCGAGTCATTCGACGAAGAAAGAAGTGCGGGGAAAACGTCCTTCTAAGGACGCAGGTATTGTGGATGGTCCGGTAACGGGCTTGGTTGGAGAAAAGCAACCAGGGCATGACGGCGTCTGCCAAGGAGTCGAGGACGACCTCCGACGACAGGGGAGTACGTCGGCCTTGCCCGGGCAAAATGGAGTTGGTGGCCGCTAAGGAAGCGGGAATTGAGTTGGAGGCGGAAGCGGAGATCGCATCATCGTCTCGTCAGCTCCGCGCGCCATCAGGAAGTCAACCCTGTCGGAGTCGTCGTCCAACGATGGCGGCTCCGGGGACGGCGACGGGCAGAAAGAGATCGAGGACAGTGTAGGCGTCATCACCATGGTAGCCTGGGTCTAAGAACCTTAAAGGCATATGGGTGAAGGCGCTCAAAGGGCTGCGGAGAATGTTAGCGAGGCCCGCTAAGACTCTGCAGCGACGCTGTACCTCGGACGAGACAGGAAGCTGCAAACTGAGAACGCTCGTCTCCAAGGCGAAGTGTCGCAGCTCAGGAAGGAGGTGGCTCATCTGCAGATGCAGGTGGAACGGCCCAGCCAGCGTCGAGGAGTCCGGGCAAGGAAGGCTCGTGCGTTCGATCATTGACCAGGTGGGGTCAATGATCAGCGCCAGGGTCCGCCGCTTTACGGAGGACCGTCTCCTTCCCGGGCGTCTCCGCCCCTCACTGGCAGCGGACAAGAGACCAGATGCAGTTGCCCGGGTACCATCTAGCCCTTCGCCTTCCAGGAACCGGCTCTCCTGCAAAGCCGCCTGGTCAAGGCGCCTAGCGTTAAGCCGGCTGTAGTGGGGTCTTCTGCGGCCCAAGCATCCCAAAGGAGGGGCGGAACTAGGAGCCGCGAAGGAGGAGAGACCAAAGATGGCAACAGAGTCTCGACCTCTGCCACCCAGCGCATGCAGTCAGGATCAGCGGACGACGGTGGTGAAGGAAAAGGGAGACACAAGAAGCAGGGCGGAAAGGCTGGCAAAGGGTCAGCGAACCCGCAAGGGAGGGGCGGTAAGATTGCGACTCCGCGATCGTCCGCTGTGGTAGTGACCCTGCAGCCGGAGGCTGTGGCGGCAGGTGTCACATACATTGAGGTGATTACGAGGCGAAGGCGAAAGTGGCCTCGCCCTCGGGTATAGCCGAGATGGAATTCGAATCTGCGCCACAGGAACCGTATGTTCGAGATCCCCGGCGCAGACAGCGGAACAAGGCGGACGCCCTCGCCAAGAAGGTTGAGGGAGGTGTTTGCAGCGAGACAGGGTCGGTGTCTGGGCCGGCAAGGGCGGCCAGAATTAAGGTGTCTGGCCTAGATGATTCGGCCTCTGTAAGGAGGGATAATTGGCGGCTGTATCGTTGGCTGGCGACTGTCCCGGGGACACTATTAAGTGTAGCGAGATCCTGCGGTATCCCGCAGGCCACGGTATAGCCTGGGTTCGGTGTCCCGTGGCACTGCCAAAAGGTGGCTGCCGCAGGACGTTTGATGGTCTCGTGGGTGGTGGCTGGTGAGCTCGTAGAGGCCACACCACCTCTGAGGAATTATTTCCGCTGTTTTGGGCGGGACACGTGAGGGAACTCAGTGCGACGCACCGATCGGCCAGGAGTGAGCTGTGCTGCCGCTGTGGTCAGCCTGTACAAGGCAGCGCAGTGCTCCGCTTACCCGCGTTGTGCCGTGTGCGTCGCCGCAAAGAAACCGTGGACCACAGAATGGGGAAGGCCTGTAACGCGCCTTCCAAGGCCGGGAAAGGCGGTGCCGTTGCCACCCTCGGCAACCGACCAGCCAGCCGTGGAGGAAGCGTCCCGAGACGGGACCACTCACAGCCGCGCCGCAGGGGAAAGGTGAGCGTAAGCGTACTCCAATTCCCCACTTACGACTCGAGTGATGGACACGGGGTCTGTCGCTCCAGCACGAGTCTGCGGGTGAGAGCGCGCCCGGTGTTCCCGCGCGCTCTCAACACAGGGTCCAATCTGCCGGGGCTAGACAACTGGCCGCCACCCGCTTTAGTAGCACGCGGAAGAATGCTCACAGCATTGCCCGCATGCACAGTACTTGGGTGGAGCGAAGGAACACCGTGGGGTTTTAGTCGGTGCGAGTCCGACGCAACCCGCCCTCTCGTCCCCGCGGGGGCGGCTATGCGTGAGCATTTCCCCACGAAAAAAAAAAAAAAAAGGTTAGGTTAGGTTAGGCGGTGCAGGTCCGACGCAACCCACCCGCACTTACTTGCAGGGTGGGTTATGTCGGACTCGCACCGACTCGCTTCCTCGGTGTTCCACCTTCCGTCGCGTGGCGGGGCCACGGAACGCTTTCACACACCTCCGCGACCCCGCCTGCGCTGGCCGGCAAGCCGGCCCCTCCTTCGGGGGACATCCCCCTCTCCCACCCCTCTCTGCAAGGCGCGCCCGGAACACGGACGCGCACCATCGCCACTCCTCTGCTTGGGTGGAAACGGACTCCCCGAGTCCGCCTCCCAGAAGGCCATGGGGGCAGGAAAGCCCAGCCCCTGCGGCGGATCTGGTCTACGGCTCCACCGCCGACGATGACGGCCGCGGAGGGACGGGGAGAGCGGCAGCGAAACATGACGCCACTCCCCTACCTGCAGCGTGATCGCGGTTCACTGCGTGAGTACATCTTGTACGTGGACCGAGACGGTACCGGGATCCGGAGGAGATCCAGTGTGGGGGTTCCACAGGGGGTCCGGTTTGGGCCCGTGCCTGTGGAGATCTCGCCTACGACTCTGTTCTGCAGTCCAGGCTCCCCGCTGGCGTTAATGTCGTCTGTTACGCTGACGACGTTGGTGGTCGCCAGTGGGGACTCCTTCCCGGAAGGGCAAGGGCTCGCCGAGCTTGGGGCGAGAAATCGTCGTCGCCAAAGTCCACGAGTTGGGACTAGGTAGCGCCTCCTGAAGACCGGGCGCTATGGTTCCACAAACTGCCACTTGGTGGGAACCACCACGACTCGTGCGTCCGAGTAGGTGGGTCTGAAGTCAGAAGTGGGGCGGTACATGAAGTGCCTGGGCCTCACTCTGGACAGTCACTGGGGCTTCGAAGAGCATTTCCGAGCGCCTGGTCCCCGGATCGAGAGGGTAGCGGGTGCTATGCAGACTGCTGCCAATCTCGGGGACCGAGGGAGGAAGTTCCTTACCGCCTCTATGCCGGGGTCGTACGATCCGTAGCCCTGTACAGGCGCCCGTCTGGGCGAAGGCACAGCCATCCGACGCTGTAGGACGAAAATCTACAGCGTCCAGCGTAGGATAGCCCTTTGGGTCATTACCGAGGATACCGGACGAGGGTATCGTTTGGGGCAGCGACAATCCTGGCTCCGCTTTCCCGCACCTCTTGATATACTGGCGGACATGGACGCGAGGGTGTATCACCGAATTCGTCTACGCGCCAGAGCGGTGGTAGCGAGCCAGAAGAAGGCGCTCAGGCGGTAAAACGGCAGGGAACGACGTATCGCATTCGCGACGTGGCGCGCAAGGCTCCGCGAGAACTATGCGCCGCAAACGCGTCGTCAGACATTCCTGCCGGTCTTTGAAGCCTGGATGCAAGCGACGAGGGAGGAAGACTCACCTACAGACTTACGCAGGTGATCACCCGGGCACGGATTTAGCCGGTGATTACCTGAATCGATCGCAGGCGACGGCAGGTTAACTTCCACTGTGGCGGCAACGACCAAGACTCCGCATCGCACACGCTCGCCGCTTGCCGGCATGGGAAGCCGAGCAGCGGGTCTTGGTCGGTCACATCGGAACCTGGCCCTGCCAGCAGTCGTGTCGCTTTGCGCGGGAATCGGCGGCGATGGAGGGCCGTAGCCTCCTTCTGCGAGACCGTAATGGTCCGAAGGGGTACCGAAGAGCGGAATAGAGGACCGATCCTGCTCGAAGGCAGGGCCGACGCGGCGCTCGCGCCTCGTCACGGCCCTCCGGTGATCCCCTACCGTAAACAGGGCCCTACGGGTCGCTGACGATCAGGTGGGGGCTCGACCGTCCAGTAATACTTGACCCGGGAGGACGACGGCGGCAGTGGTACCGTGTCGTCGTATTAGTTCCGCAAGGGTTCTGGGGTGCGATCTCTTCTCCCCGGGACGGGCGCTATCCCAGCGAAGCGCAGAGTTGCGGTTGCGTTCCTTACGGAGATCCCGCGACCCTTCGCGAAGCGGTAGCGACCACCATAGGGTTTAGTCAGTTGCAAGTCCGACATAACCCATCCTGCCCCACAGAGTGGGTATCGTAGGCATTTCCCATGTAAAAGGTTAGGCTCAAAGTCAGGGGTTGCCACGTCAGAAACCTCCTCGAGTGCCTGGTCGTTGAACCCTTTGATACTATTGTATCCGTGGGAAGACAGCGCCGGGACAGTACACCCTGGGCACTGGTGATGACACGTTGTTGCCAGTGGCGGAGTGTTTCTGACAGGGGATGGCTGTTCCCGCGTGTCCCTCTCCTGATAAGCGGAGGGCACAGCGGGTGGCAGGGTTGCATTTTCCTTTGATTTTCATATCCGGAGAAGAAGGCAACCGAACGATGGGTGCACGGTAGGCACTGGTGACGATACGTCGTTCTCAATGGTGCCGTACGAAGTGGAAGGTTACGTCATGATTTCTGTATCGGGGAAAGGCAACAAAAATGAGGGTGTGCATTTGGAACTGGTGGCGATACGTCGTTGGCGAATTGCCTAAATGCTCACAATTAATGAGGACAGGCTCGGTGTGCGCTTTTACTGCCGCCAGGCACTCAACCGTCGAAGCGTTGTAGGAGGTTGCATTTCTCCTTGATTTCTGTATCCGGGAAGGCAGCAAATGATGATAGGTATTAGGAACTGAGTGACGGTCTCGACGGTACCGCACAATGCACATAGTGGAGGACGGAGCTCGGTGTGCACTCCTGCCGCCGGGCATCAACCCGTCAAAACTAGGGGAGTTACGTCGGCTCTCAGCGCCGTAACCCGCTGTACTTTCGTCAAAGACTGGTGTTGTTGTTGACGATAATGGGGTACACGTCGAAGTGCAGCCCGGGCGGAGGCTTACCTTAATTAGCCAGCCCGCGAGTAGAAACCTCTATAAAAATCAGACAGCGAAGAGTCTTAAAACCTGTGGGTACCAGGCGGCCCCACAGGTATGTAGCGCTACCTTCCCAGATAGCGTAGCAGGGAACCGACACTATATCGATCAAATTCCGTGAGTTTAATATAGAGCTTTTAAAACAAACACAACAAATGGCGGAACAGAGATGGTAGGGTGGTGAAACTCTATACTGAGCGTAGAGTCTCTGGAGAAAGGAAAGGTTTGGTGCGGGAGAAAGCGACCATCTACGGATACAGGTTGCAGTTCTGGTTTGATATTGAGGCCACGATGAAGAGATTAGCAGAATAGCGGCAAGAACATCTGCCAAAAGAGGTCGAGGGCGACCTCCAACAGCAGAGGGAATATGTGGGCCTTACAAAGGCCAAACAGGCAACGATTGCTGCAAAAGGAGAGATGAGACTGGAGGCGGAGGTCGAGGTTGCAGCGTCGGCACGACGACTCCGCGCCGACTGGACAAGAACCCTATCCAGAGTCATCGATCAAATGACGACGACTTCCAGGCGGCGTCAGTACCAGGGAAGAAAATTGAGGAGAGCATCAATGTTATTAGTCAGGTCGCTGTAGAGTCAGAACATCAAGGGCACCTTGGTTCGATCGCTGAAAGACTCACCGATACGATCAGAGAAGTCACCCAGATCCTGCAGAGTCGGTGCACATCAGAAGAAACAAAGGGGACTGCAGGCGAGCAACAACCGTCTGCAAGCTGAGGTTGCGCAGTTACGCCAGGAAGTGGCGGAGATGCGACTGCGTATGGAGCAGTCTAACAAACAGGCACCAATCCTTAGCAGAGGGCAACGGGGATCTGGTACGTTCTATCATCTGTCAAGTAGGGACAATGATGAACGCCAGATTCCATGACCTTGGAGGATCCTCCTTCCCGAAAGCGCCTCCGGCCTCCGTTGGCAGCAGACGCGAGGGCAAGTGTGGTGCCGCCTGTGGCTCCTCGGCTGGTACATCTCCTCCCCGGCTCCTGCTGCCCAGAAACCACCGGTCGACTAACAGCGACCGAATTGGATTTATCTCAGGGGTTCATTGGCTCTGCCGCGCACTAAAGAGAGGAAAGGAAGAAGAGGCAGGCCTGTTATAAAGAGGCGTGAAGAATACCGAGTCTCTACCACCAGCACCACAGTCCATGGAGGAACCGTGGACTACGGTGAGTAAGAAAGGGCTCAGGAACAAGAGTGGCAAGGTTGCCAAGAGTACTGGCAATCCTGCACCGAGGCCAGCAAGATTGCCGCCCCAGATCAACCGCTGTCATTGACACACTGGCGCCGGAAGCGGCGGCGGCTGGATGTTACCCAGCACGGAGGTTATCACCGAGGCGAAAGAGGAAAGTCGACCTCTCTGCCCTCCAGGATAACAGAGTTGAGTCCACATGCGCCACGGGGGCGCGTATGTTTTGAAATCCCAGTACAAACAGCGGCGACAGGGCGGACCGCCTTGCCGAAAGTTGAGGGACGCGCTCGCGTCAAAGGTGCGGATAACTAGACCAGCAAAGACAGTGGGAGTCCAGAATTGCGTTCTAGATGACTCCACCACTGTGGAGGAGGTGGTGACAGCCGTGGCGAAGGCCGGTGGCTGCCCTGAGGAGGCAGTCAAATGCAGCCAGATCCACGGGATATTTACGGGACGTAGGACAGCCTGGGTCCGATGTCCCGTGGCCGCAAAAGGTCGCCGACAGCGGCAGGTTGATGATCTCGTGGGTCTCAGCCGTGGTGAAACTAGTGGAGCCCACACCTCTGAGGTGCTTCCGCTGCCTGGAGTCGGGACATGTGAGGGCACAGTGCGACGCCGCAGTCGACCGGGGGGAGCTGTGCTTCCGTTGTGGTCAGTCTGGCCACAAGGCGGCGCAGTGCTCCGCTAACCCGCGTTGCGCTGTGTGTGTCGCAGCTAAAAAACCGGCCGACCACAGGTTGGGAGGAAAGGCCTGCACCGCGCCTCCCAAAGGGGAAAAGGCCAGCTCGCATTTACCGAAGCAACCAGCCAGCCAGCAACCACAGGTGGAGGCAATGGAGGAGGATCGAAACCGGCCTCACCAATGAGCTTCACGGCCTTCCGTAGTTCAGGCAGACGTCAACCACTGTGCTCGAGCACAAGATCTGCTCTTTCAAGTGTAAGCACAGTGGTTATTACGGCTAAATCTGGACTTCCAGAACCCTACCTGAAAAGTTTCCAGATAGGGATGGCTGGGCGGGAGACGAGGAGGAGGACTGGTCGCGGTATTTACTCGGACGACTGCTGGTGCCCCACCCTTGGATTGGGTGGAAGGGTCATGGATTCGTTGCGGCGCTGGTGGGGATAGTCATTATTGGCATTTGTATTGTCCCCAGCAGAAGCCGCTCGAGTTCGAGGACTCTTGGGCGAGGTCAGACTCTCATTGGCGGGAGTCACCCTCATCACATTTTGAGTGGGTGGCTGTATAAGAACACCGTTTGGGGCTGTTCTGCCAACGATACGCAGGGGACGTTCCCTGGAGGGTGGGCACTGTCCGTAGGACTCTGTCTGCTCAACCGTGGTTCCGGAACCCACATGCGTTATTGGGGAGACTCCGTTGTGGACCTGTCCCTTCGCCAACTTCTATGGCGCGCCAGGTTCCGCAGATTGGGAAGTCGTGTCTGGGGTGGAACTGTGTCGGACCATTTGTATATCGGTTCCAGCGTCTCACAGCTCCGACGGCTCCGGTCAATCCGGGCGAGCGGTCGTCCGTGGTGACGGCCCGCGATGGGCGCACAGAAACGCACCACCTCGACGGGAAGTTCTCATCGAGGCACCCTGGGTGGAATCGATAGGTTTCCCAAGGTGCAGCAACCACTGCGTGGAGACGAAGCGTTGGCGATTCGCGCGTCGATGACTCGCGTCTGCGATCGTCGATGCCACGGTTGGGGCCTCGACCGCCAAAGAGCAGGTGTACTGGTGGTCCGCCGACATCCTTCCAGGCTGCGCATGGCGTGCGTAGCTGCGAGACCGCCAGTATACGAGGCAACGCCGGAGAACGCCGTGACAATGCAGCCGAGTCGTCGTTGCGCGTCGCTTCACAGAGGGGCAAGCTTCGCCTTCAAATCGCCATCAGCGAGGCCAAGGCTGGGGCGAAACGAAGGCTGCTGGAGACTCTGGACCGTGATCCGTGGGGTCGCCCATACCGCATGGTGCGGAAACTTCGCCCGCGGGGCACCCCTCCTGACGCGAGTCTCCAGCCCCAGTTCGTGGACGCAGTGGTTGCAGCTCTGTTCCCCAGAGGAACACACGCCGCCGACCATGGCTCCGACTGCGCTGGGTGCGGTTGCTGGCGGGGACGAGGTGGTACCGCCGGTAACCCCGGGAGAGTTCAGGGGCCGCGATCCTTCGACTCCGTTCGGGAATACGGCCCAGGACCCGGCTGGTATCCCTGGCCGTGCGTGAGTCCTAGCATCCGGCGCACTCGAGGGCAAACTCAGGGGACTATTCGATGCCTGCCTAACGCAGACCGTTTCCCACGGGTGTGGAAGAGCCCGGGCACGATAGTCCTCTTGAGGAAGGAGGGGCGCCCGAGGGACTCGCCCTCTGCGTACCGGCCCATAGTGCTGTTGGACGAGTGGCAAAGCTCTTTAGGCGTGGTCATTGCTGGTCGCCTCGTCCGACATCTAGTGAGAGTCGGTCCGGACTTGGACGATAACCAATTCGGTTTTCGCGAGGGCAGGTCCACGATACATGCGATCATGCGAGAGTGAAGGACGGCGGAGAAGCAGTCGCCGAGGGTAGAGGTCGTCTTGGCGGTATCTCTTGACATCGCCAGCGCCTTCAACACCTTGCCCTGGAGTTGCATCAGGAGGCACTCCAATCACCAGGTGCCGAACTACCTCCAGCACGCCGATCGCATCCTATCTCTCGGGCAGGTCGGTAGCGTACAGGTGTCGGAACGCGTGGCATAGTCGCGTAGTGTCGTGCGGTGTCCCACAGGGTTCGGTTCTCGGACCGCTCCTGTGGAACATCGGCTACGACTGGGTACTTCGCGGATCCCCTGCAGGGTACTCTGCGTGACTTGCTACGCCGACGACACCTTAGTGACGGCAAGAGGGGCGGCACCTATAGGGAGTGCACCATGCGATGCTACAGCGGAGTGGCCCACGTAGTGGGTCGTATCCGAAGAGCTGGGTCTCGAGGTGGCCCTTAACAAGTCCTGAGGCCTTGTGTTTCACGGGCCTCGGAACGCCACCCTCGGGACTGCACATCGTAGTGGGCGGAGTTCGCATGAGCATCAAGTCCCAGATGGAAATATCTGGGACTCACTTTCAGACTAGGTTAGGTTCCCCGAAGGGTTCCCGCTTTGTCGTAGCGGGGGCTTAGTAACCGTGGTGTGGAGTTAACCACGGTGAAGCTAAGAGGAACCCAAATGGCCGGCCTAAGGCGCTCTAAGGCCGGCCCGAGGAGGCCGCTCCGGGCGGGCTGGAGCTGGAGCCGCCTGGATGCGTGTCGGTGGGCTGCGGGAGGTGCGGATGGACGGAGTGAGGCCGTCTTACGCACCATCCCGCAACCAGCGAGGCAGAGTCGGGGAATGGGGTGGC
The DNA here is from genome assembly GCA_029286865.1 of Teinopalpus imperialis. Taxonomy (NCBI): domain Eukaryota; kingdom Metazoa; phylum Arthropoda; class Insecta; order Lepidoptera; family Papilionidae; genus Teinopalpus; species Teinopalpus imperialis. The sequence goes on from JAGSMU010000603.1 coordinate 12,224, forward strand.
GGTGCGGGGACTGTTAGCAGCGGTACCGCATCGTCGCCCCCACCCTCCCGCATCCCGAGACAGGTCGCGGAGGGAGAGTAGTGTATCTCCCTATCCTCCGCGACTCAAGCGAAGTCGCACCGCTGATGCGGCCGTAATTGGGGCCGCGGGTTCAGTGGAGTGTCGGTTGATCCTGCCGCTCTCCTGTCCTCCGCTGACCGAACATTGGTTGGCGGCGGGCCTAACACCAGATCCGCCGCAGGGGCTGGGACTTTCCTGGCTCCATGGCCTCTGGGGGCGGACGAAGTCCGTTTCCACCACAGAGGCCGAGATGGAAGGCGCGTCCGTGTTCCGGCGCGCCTTGCGGAGGGGTGGAGAGGGGATGTCCTCCCCGAAGGAGGGGCCGGCTTGCCGGCCAGCGCAGGCGGGTCGCGGAGGTGCGAAAGCGTTCCGTAACCCCGCCATACGCGACGAAGGTGGAACACCATGGGGTTTAGTCGGTTAAGTCCGACGCAACCCACCTTTGCCCCGCAGGCGTGGGTATGCGTAGGCATTTCCCCATGTAAAAAGGTTAAGGTTAAGGTTAGGTTAGGTTAGGTTAGGTTAGGTTAGGTTAAGTTGGTGACCGCCGGACGCGTGTGCGTGGGCTGGGGTTCTGCTCGAATAGAGCAGTTAGAACCAGGCCCATGCACTGCTCAGTGCCTGGAAAAAGGACACATTAGGCGGTAGGTGCCTAACCAGGTAAACCGGAGCACGCGTTGCTACGCTTGTGGAGACCGGGCGCTGGGGCCAGGGTGCAGAGCCCTGCACTCAAATGTCCACTGTGCTCGGACCTGAGGCACCTCCCTAACCATCGTTTTACAGTGAGGTGCCCACCACCCAGAGAGAGGTAGGAAGGACAAGGAGAGTCTCCTGCCACCACAAGCGTGGCAGTCCCGGCGGAACCAGCTTCTACAACCCCGAGCACCAGCTCGGGAATGGAGATCGCCAGGCCTCTTCGCACCCCTCAGGTCCTACAGGACAGCCTGAACCACTGCCGCAATGCTCAGCATTTGTGCAGACCATTGCGGGTGCCGAGTTACACTGGCGGTAGTGGCGGAGCCCTATGCCAATGCCGGACCACCCTCGCTGGTTCGGCGATGGGCTGGGTTCCGTGGCGATCTACTGGGGGTGGTGAGGGTGTCCCACCCTGCTCCCTATTGGGAAGGGGTCAGGGGCTTCGTTGCAGTGCAATGGGGCACCCTGGCCATAGTTAGCTGCTACGTCTCTCCCGCAGGAGTCACTCGCCGACTACAGGTGTACCTGGACGAGGTGGCACTCTGCGTTCGCAGGTGCCTCCCTCGTCCGTCGGTGTCTGGGAGACTTCAACGCCCTCCAGGGCGTGGGGAATCAGCGACGATCGAAGAGGAACAGTGATGGAATGGGCGGCTGGATTGGACCTCCGATTGGCAAATCGGGGTCCATCTTTGTGCGTGCGGTGGCAGGGGAGTCGGTCGTGGATCTTACGCTGGGCGACTCCCGCTGCAATGCGCATGTTGTCCGGGCTGGCGGGTTGCAGAGGAGGTGGTCACGTTATCCGACCACCGCCATATTTTATTCGATCTTGCAATCCGCCGCCCCGACGCTGACACCAGCCGCCGAGAAGGCAGTCACACGCGACGTTGGTGTCTCAAGCGGCTAGACCGAGATTTGCTCAGGGCCGCCGCCAGCAATCGCGATATGGCAGAAAGCGCCGAAGAAGGTTCCGTCCGATCCGGAAGTGGAAGCGAACTGGTTCCGGGACACGATGACGCGTATTTGTGACGCGTCGATGCCCCAGACCGGTCGCTAGCGCAGGGCGGTGTACTGGTGGTCGGCAGAGATCGCGGAGCTGCGAGCGATCTGCTTGCCAGGCCGACAGTACACCAGAGGCGAAGGAGGCGAAGGCGAGCTCCGAGTGAGGATATAGCCAGGCTCTACGAGGTGTATCGAGCGGCCACGAAGGCGTTGCAGGCAGCCATCACCAACGCCAGGTCTCAGTCCTGGAAGGCTCCTGGGAGGGGACTCAACGAGGATCCGTGGGGGCGTCCGTACAGGATGGTGCTAAGCTCCGTCGCGGACGCCGCCGGTGACGGAAACTCTCGATCCGGCCCTTTTTGGGAAGAGTGATTAGCTCGCTCTTTCCGGAGGGCCAGTCCGTCCCTCAGTCTACCCCAATCTTCGTTTCATTGGAGTGAAGAAATGGGGGTGACCGCACAGGAGCTCGACCGGGCATGCGTCAGGCCGCTTGCGAGGCTGGAACACCGCGCCAGGACCCGACGGAATTCCCGGTCGGGTCTGGGTGTGGTACCCTCGGGAACCGCAGGCTGAGGCAGCTGTTCACCAGCTGCCTCCGTATCCACCTCGTTCCCTAGGGCCTGGAAGGGAGGCCCGACTGGTCCTCTTGAAGGCAGACAGAGTCGCAGATTCTCCCTCTGCGTACCGTCCCATATGCCTGTTAGACGAGGCTGGCAAGTTATTCGAGAGGTCTTGCCGCCCGTCTCAACAGGCATCTGTCGCGTGTCGGTCCCGATCTCTCGCCGAAAACCAGTTCGGTTTCCGACAGGAGCGTTCCACCATCGACGCGGTTCTGCGTCGCTCCTATCGGAGCAGGCTGGCTGTCCCCGGGGCGGCGTGGCGTTGGCGATTAACATTGATATCGTCAGCGCCTTTGAACCCTGGGACGCGATAAGGGGACAGCGTACACCATGGTGTTCCCCTACCTGCGGCGTGATCGCGGACTACTTGCGCGACAGGCATCTTATTACGTGGACCGAAGAGACGGTACGAGGATCGGAAGGAGATCCAGTGTGGGGTTCCACAGGGGTCGGTTTTGGGCCCGTTACTGTAGGTCGCCTACGACTCTGTTCTGCGAGTCGAGCTCCCGCTGGCGTTAATGTCATTTGTTACGCTGACGACGTTAGTGGTCGCCAGTGGGGACTCCTTCGAAGGGCAAGGAGGAGCTCGCCGAGCTTGGGGCGGAAATCGTCGTCGCCAAAGTCCACGAGTTGGGACTGGAGGTAGCGCCTCACAAGACCGAGGCGCTATGGTTCCCTGAAACTGCCGCGGAGCAGGGAACCACCGACTCGTGCGTCCAGTAGGTGGGTCTGAAGTCAGAGTGGGCGGTACATGAAGTACCTGGGCCTCACTCCCTGGACGATCACTGGGGCTTCGAAGAAGAGCATTTCCAGGCGCCTGGTCCCCGGATCGAGAGGGTAGCGGGTGCTTTATGCACAGACTGCTGCCCAATCTCGAGGGACCGGAGAAAGTTCGCCGCCTCTATGCCGGTCGTACGATCCGTAGCCCTGTACAGGGCGCCCGTCACAGGCGAAAGGCTGGCCATCCGACGCTGTAGGACCTAAGATCTACAGCGTCCAGCGTGGATAGCCATACGGGTCGATGCGAAGGATACCGGACTGTATCGTTGAGGCGGCGACAATCCTGGCTCGCTCCCTCTTGATATGCGGCGAGACGCAGACGCAGGAGTGTATCCACCGGGTCGCGTCTACGCCAGGCGGTAGTGTGGCGAGCCAGAAGGGCGCTCGGGCGGTAGAAACGTGGCAGGAACGACGTATCGCATTCGCGACGTGGCGCAAGGCTCCGCAGGCACTATGCGCCTGAAACCCGCGTCGTCAGGCATTCCTGCCGGTCTTCGAGCCTGGATGCAGCGACGAGAGGAAGACTCACCTACAGACTTACGCAGGTGATCACCGGGCACGGTTGCTTCGGTGATTACCTGTGTAGATCGGTCGCAGGCGACGGCGAATTGCTTCCACTGTGGCGGCAACGACCAAGACTCCGCATCGCACACGCTCGCCGCTTGCCCGGCATGGGAAGCCGAGCGGCGGGTCTTTAGTCGGTCCTCGGACGGAACCTGTCCTGCCAGCAGTCGTGTCGGCGATGCTGCGCGGGGAATCGGCGTGGAGGCCATAGCCTCATCTGCGAGACCGTAATGGTCGAAAGGAGGCTGCCGAGCCAGGATAGAGAGGACCGATCCCCTGCTCGAGGAGCAGGGCCGACGCGGCGCTCGCGCCTCGTCACGGCCCTCCCGGTGATCCCCTACCGTAAACGGGGCCCTACGGGTCGCTGACGATCGGAGTGGGGCTCGACCGTCCAGTATGAGCGACCCGAGGACGACGGCACGACGTGGTACCGTGTCGTCGTGATAGTTCCGCGAGGGTTCTGGGGAGTGCGATGCTCTCCCCGCGCACGCCCCGGGACGGGCTATCCCAACGAAGCGCAGGGGTTGCGGTTTGCGTTCCTTGGGGGCCGACCCTCGCGAGCGTTGGTGGCGACCACCATGGGGTTTTAGTCGGTGCGGTCGACATAACCCATCACTTGCCCCGCAAAGTCGGGAGTATACGTAGGCATTTCCCCATGTAAAAAAGGTTAGGTTAGGGTTGGGATTGGGTTGGGTTAGAGTTCCCCAAGCTCCAGGTGGGCTCATGCTGAAGCTCGCCTCCGGAAGCCCGTGTCGGTGGACTGCACTGGGGGCGGAAGTGGCGGAGCGAGGCCGCCTTCCCCGCCCTCAGTAGCCGAGCAGGTCGCGGAGGGAGGAGTGTCGGTGTTGCGTTGCCGCTCTCCTATCCTCCGCGACTCAAGCCGAAGTCGCCTGCGCATGATGCGGCTGTGGTGGGGCCGCGGGGAAGGAGTGTCGGTGTTTCGTTGCCGCTCTCCCTGTCCTCCGCGGCCGAACATCGGTCGGCGAGGTGGGCCGCAGACCAGATCCGCCACGCAGGGGCTGGGTTGGCAGTGCTTTCCTGGCCCCATGGCCTCTGGGGAGGCGGACTCGGGGAGTCCGTTTCCCACCACTACAGAAGAGGCCGAGATGGAAGGCGCGTCCGTGTTCCGGCGCGCCTTGCAGGAAGGGTGGAAGGGGGATGTCCTCCCCGGGGAGGGAGCCGGCTTGCCCGTGGCCTGGAGCGGGGTCGCGGAGGTGTGCGAAAGCGTTCCCGTGGCCCCGCCATACGCGACGAAGGTGGAACACCATGGGGTTTTAGTCGGTGCGAGTCCGAGCACCAACACATCCGCCCCCACAGTGGTATGCGTAGGCATTTCCCCATGTAAAAAAAAAAAAAAAAAAGGTTCCCCGAAGGGTTCCTTTGTCATGTGGGGGCTTAGTAACCGTGGTGTGGAGTTAACCACGGTGAAGCTAAGAAGGAACCCAATGGCCGGCCTAAGGCGCTCTGAGCCGGCCCGGGAACCGCTCCGGGCGGGCTGGGCCTGGGCCCGCGGATGCGTGTCCGGTGGGCTGCGGGGTGCGGATGGACGGGCGAGGCCGTCTACGCACCATCCGCAGCCGAGGCGAAGGCAGGGGCTGGGAGCCAGCGGTGCGGGGACTGTCTAGACCGGTACCGCGCGTCGTCGCCCCGTCCATCCCGGGGATCGCGGAGGAGGGTAGTGTATCTCCTATCCTCCGCGACTCACGCGGGGAGTCGCACACTGATGCGGCCGTGAGTGAGGCCGCGGGTCCAGTGGAGTGTTGGTTGTTCCCGCCACTCCCTGTCCTCCGCAGCCGAACATTCAGTCGGCAGCGGGCCTATCACCAGATCCGCCGCAGGGGGCTGGGTTTGCTTACTGCTTTCCTGGCTCCCATGGCCTCTGGGGGCGGACTCGAAGTCCGCTTCCCACCACAGAGGAGGCCGAGATGGAAGGCGCGTCCGTGTTCCGGCGCGCCTTGCCTGAGAGGGTGGAGAGGGAGATGTCCTCCCCGGAGAAGGGGCCGTCTGGTCGGCCGGCGCTGGCAGGAGTCGCGGATGTGTGCGAAAGCGTTCCCGTGACCCCGCCATGCGGCGTCGGGCCACCATGGGGTTTGGTGTTGCAAGTCCCGACATAGCCCGCCCTTGCCCCACGAAGTGATGGTATCGCGTAAGGCGTTTCCCCGTATAAAGGATTAGGTTAGGTTAGGTTAGGTTAGGTTCCCCAGAAGGGTTCTCGCTTTGTCGTGGCGGGGGCTTAGTAACCGTGGCTTGGTCGCCCACGGTGAAGCTAAGAAGGAACCGTGGCCGGCTAAAAGGCGCTCTGTGGCCGGCCCGGGGTAACCGCTCCGAGTGGGCTCGTAATGAGCTCACCTCAGGAATCAGTGAACTGCTGGGGGTGGAAGTGGCGGAGCGAGGCCGCCTTCCCCGCCCCAGTAGCCGAGGCAGGTCGCGGAGGAGAGGAGTGTCGGTGTTGCGTTGCCGCTCTCCTATCCTCCGCGACTCAAGCGGAGTCGCACCGCATGATGCGGCTGTGGTGGGGCCGCCCGGGATTCGATGCTTGTGAACTGGGACTGACCGGCCGAGGCAAAAACAGCACGAAAAAGGAAGAAACAAAATGTTTAGAATGCCATTAAAATTACGTAAGTATAAAACTGAAGGTAAGCGATTATAACTAGAAATGGCCTGAATGCGGCATGAGAACGGTGTCTAATAATTAGACTGCACGATATAAAGAAAAACTGTTTGGAGATACTATGGACTTAATAACGAGGATATAGGTGATTTCCTATAAAACAGGGCTGTACCACTATAACGCGTTTCAAAGAAAAAGTCGATTTTTTCCTAATTCTCAGTCTTTTCTTTCCAGGTTTCGCTTGATTCAACGGTTGTGGACCGGGACTGACCTACCAGGCTAAACCAGCACGAAATACGAAGACATAAAATTTTTACAAGTGCAATAAAATTACGTAATTATAAAACTAAAAATAACAGATTAGAACTAGAAATGGCGAAATGCGGCACAAGATGAGTATCTATGAACTGGGACT
>JAGSMU010000604.1:0-21120 GCA_029286865.1 Teinopalpus imperialis
GACCGGCCGAGGCAAAAACAGCACGAAAAAGGAAGAAACAAAATGTTTAGAATGCCATTAAAATTACGTAAGTATAAAACTGAAGGTAAGCGATTATAACTAGAAATGGCCTGAATGCGGCATGAGAACGGTGTCTAATAATTAGACTACACAAATACTACAAGAAAAACTGTTTGGAGATACTATGGACTTAATAACGAGGATATAGGTGATTTCCTATAAAACAGGGCTGTACCACTATAACGCGTTTCAAAGAAAAAGTCGATTTTTCCTAATTCTCAGTCTTTTCTTTCCAGGTTTCGCTTGATTCAACGGTTTTGGACCGGGACTGACCTACCAGAGCTAAACCAGCACGAAATACGAAGACATAAAAATTTTTACAAGTGCAATAAAATTACGTAATTATAAAACTAAAAATAACAGATTAGAACTAGAAATGGCCGAAATGCGGCGCAAGATGAGTATCTAACGATAAGGTTAAACAGATACTACAATAAAAACAAATTTGGACTGCTTGAGATTCTAATACACAAAGATATCGGTGAATTCCTATAAAACAGGGCTGTACCACTATAACGCGGTTTCAAAGAAAAAGTCGATTTTTCTAATTCTCAGTCTTTTCTTTCCACATTTCGCCTGATTCAAAGGTTGTGGACCGGGACTGACCGATTCAGAGCAAAACCAGCACGAAAAACGAAGAAATAAAATTTTTACAAGTGCAATAAAATTGCGTAATTATAAAACTAAAAACAACAGATTAGAACTAGAAATGGCTGAAATGCGGCGCAAGATGAGTATCTAACGATAAGGTTAAACGAATGCTAAAACAGGGCTTTACCACTAAAACTCGGTTTCAAAGAAAAAGTCGATTTTTCCTAATTCTCAGTCTTTTCTTTCCAGGTTTCGCTTGATTCAACGATTGTGGACCGGGACTGACCTACCAGAGCTAAACCAGCACGAAATACGAAGAAATAAAATTTTTACAAGTGCAATAAAATTACGTAATTATAAAACTAAAAATAACAGATTAGAACTAGAAATGGCCGAAATGCGGCGCAGATGAGTATCTAACGATAAGGTTAAACAGATGCTACAATAAAAACAAATTTGGACTGCTTGAGATTCCTAATACACAAAGATATCGGTGAATTCCTATAAAACAGGACATCACCACTACACCTCGGTTTCAAAGAAAAAGTCGATTTTTCTAATTCTCAGTCTTTTCTTTCCACATTTCGCCTGATTCAAAGGTTGTGGACCGGGACTGACCTACCAGAGCTAAACCAGCACGAAAAACGAAGAAATAAAATTTTTACAAGTGCAATAAAATTGCGTAATTATAAAACTAAAAACAACAGATTAGTACTAGAAATGGCCGAAATGCGGCGCAAGATGAGTATCTAACGATAAGGTTAAACGAATGCTAAAACGGGGCTTTACCACTAAAACTCGGTTTCAAAGAAAAAGTCGATTTTTCCTAATTCTCAGTCTTTTCTTTCCAGGTTTCGCTTGATTCAACGGTTGTGGACCGGGACTGACCTACCAGAGCTAAACCAGCACGAAATACGAAGAAATAAAATTTTTACAAGTGCAATAAAATTACGTAATTATAAAACTAAAAACAACAGATTAGTACTAGAAATGGCCTGAATGCGGCACGAGAACGGTGTCTAATAATTAGACTACACAAATACTACAAGAAAAACTGTTTGGAATACTATGGACTTAATAACGAGAGGATATAGGTGATTTCCTATAAAACAGGGCTGTACTACTATAACGCGGTTTCAAAGAAAAAGTCGATTTTTTCCTAATTCTCAGTCTTTTCTTTCCAGGTTTCGCTTGATTCAACGGTTGTGGACCGGGACTGACCTACCAGAGCTAAACCAGCACAGAAATACGAAGAAATAAAATTTTTTACATGTGCAATAAAATTACGTAATTATAAAACTAAAAATAACAGATTAGAACTAGAAATGGCCGAAATGCGGCGCAAGATGAGTATCTAACGATAAGGTTAAACGAATGCTACAATAAAAACAAATTTGGACTGCTTGAGATTCTAATACACAAGATATCGGTGAATTCCTATAAAACAGGACATCACCACTACACCTCAGTTTCAAAGAAAAAGTCGATTTTTCTAATTCTCAGTCTTTTCTTTCCACATTCGCCTGATTCAAAGGTTGTGGACCGGGACTGACCATCAGAGCAAAACCAGCACGAAAAACGAAATAAAATTTAAACAAGTGCAATAAAATTACGTAATTATAAAACTAAAACAACAGATTAGAACTAGAAATGGCCGAAATGCGGCGCAAGATGAGTATCTAACGATAAAGTTAAACGAATGCTAAAACAGGGCTTTACCACTAAAACTCGGTTTCAAAGAAAAAGTCGATTTTTCTAATTCTCAGTCTTTTCTTTCCAGGTTTCGCTTGATTCAACGGTTGTGGACCGGGACTGACCTACCAGAGCTAAACCAGCACGAAAAACGAGGAAATAATTTTTACAAGTGCAATAAAATTACGTAATTATAAAACTAAAAATAACAGATTAGAACTAGAAATGGCCGAAATGCGGCGCAAGATGAGTATCTAACGATAAGGTTAAACGAATGCTACAATAAAAACAAATTTGGACTGCTTGAGATTCTAATACACAAGATATCGGTGAATTCCTATAAAACAGGACATCACCACTACACCTCGGTTTCAAAGAAAAAGTCGATTTTTCCTAATTCTCAGTCTTTTCTTTCCAGGTTTCGCTTGATTCAACGGTTGTGGACCGGGACTGACCGATTCAGAGCAAAACCAGCACGAAAAACGAGGAAATAATTTTTACAAGTGCAATAAAATTACGTAAATATAAAACTGAAGGTAAGCGATTATAACTAGAAATGGCCTGAATGCGGCACGAGAACGGTGTCTAATAATTAGACTACACAAATACTACAAGAAAAACTGTTTGAGATACTATGGACTTAATAACGAGGGATATAGGTGATTTCCTATAAAACAGGGCTTTACCAATAGTGGTATAGACCACGGTTTTCAAAGAAAAAGTCGATTTTTCCTAATTCTGTGTGTTTTTCTTACAGCTTTTACCTGATTCGATGCTTGTGAACTGGGACTGACCGGCCGAGATTAAAAATAGCACGAAAAGGAAGAAACAAAATGTTTAGAATTCCATTAAAATTACGTAAGTATAAAACTGAAGGTAAGCGATTATAACTAGAAATGGCCTGAATGCGGCACGAGAACGGTGTCTAATAGATTAGACTACACAAATACTACAAGAAAAACTGTTTGGAGATACTATGGACTTAATAACGAGAGGATATAGGTGATTTCCTATAAAACAGGGCTGTACCACTATAACGCGGTTTTCAAAGAAAAAGTCGATTTTTCCTAATTCTCAGTCTTTTCTTTCCAGGTTTCGCTTGATTCAACGGTTGTGGACCGGGACTGACCTACCAGAGCTAAACCAGCACGAAATACGAAGAAATAAAATTTTTACAAGTGCAATAAAATTACGTAATTATAAAACTAAAAATAACAGATTAGAACTAGAAATGGCCGTAATGCGGCGCAAGATGAGTATCTAACGATAAGGTTAAACGAATGCTACAATAAAAACAAATTTGGACTGCTTGAGATTCTAATACACAAAGATATCGGTGAATTCCTATAAAACAGGACATCACCACTACACCTCGGTTTCAAAGAAAAAGTCGATTTTTTCTAATTCTGTGTGTTTTTCTTACAGGTTTTACCTGATTCGATGCTTGTGAACTGGGACTGACCGGCCGAGAGCAAAAACAGCACGAAAAGGAAGAAACAAAATGTTTAGAATTCCATTAAAATTACGTAAGTATAAAACTGAAGGTATGCGATTATAACTAGAAATGGCCTGAATGCGGCACGAGAACGGTGTCTAATAATTAGACTACACAAATACTACAAGAAAAACTGTTTGAGATACTATGGACTTAATAACGAGAGGATATAGGTGATTTCCTATAAAACAGGGCTGTACCACTATAACGCGGTTTCAAAGAAAAAGTCGATTTTTTCCTAATTCTCAGTCTTTTTCTTTCCAGGTTTCGCTTGATTCAACGGTTGTGGACCAGGACTGACCTACAGAGCTAAACCAGCTGAAATACGAAGAAATAAATTTTTTTTACAAGTGCAATAAAATTACGTAAATATAAAACTGAAGGTAAGCGATTATAACTAGAAATGGCCGTAATGCGGCGCAAGATGAGTATCTAACGATAAAAGGTTAAACAGATGCTACAATAAAAAACCAATTTGGACTGCTTGAGATTCTAATACACAAGATATCGGTGAATTCTATAAAACAGGACATCACCACTACACCTCAGTTTCAAAGAAAAAAGTCGATTTTTTCCTAATTCTCAGTCTTTTCTTTCCACATTTCGCCTGATTCAAAGGTTGTGGACCGGGACTGACCCATCAGAGCAAAACCAGCACGAAAAACGAAGAAATAAAATTTTTACAAGTGCAATAAAATTACGTAATTATAAAACTAAAACAACAGATTAGTACTAGAAATGGCCGAAATGCGGCGCAAGATGAGTATCTAACGATAAAAGGTTAAACGAATGCTAAAACAGGGCTTTACCACTAAAACTCGGTTTCAAAGAAAAAGTCGATTTTTCCTAATTCTCAGTCTTTTCTTTCCAGGTTTCGCTTGATTCAACGGTTGTGGACCGGGACTGACCTACCCAGAGCTAAACCAGCACGAAATACGAAGAAATAAATTTTTACAAGTGCAATAAAATTACGTAATTATAAAACTAAAAATAACAGATTAGAACTAGAAATGGCCGAATGCGGCGCAAGATGAGTATCTAACGATAAGGTTAAACGAATGCTACAATAAAAAACAAATTTGGACTGCTTGAGATTCTAATACACAAAGATATCGGTGAATTCCTATAAAACAGGACATCACCACTACACCTCGGTTTCAAAGAAAAAGTCGATTTTTTTCTAATTCTGTGTGTTTTTCTTACAGGTTTTACCTGATTCGATGCTTGTGAACTGGGACTGACCGGCCGAGAGCAAAAACAGCACGATAAAGGAAGAAACAAAAATGTTTAGAATTCCATTAAAATTACGTAAGTATAAAACTGAAGGTAAGCGATTATAACTAGAAATGGCCAGAATGCGGCACGAGAACGGTGTCTAATAATTAGACTACACAAATAATACAAGAAAAAACTGTTTGGAGATACTATGGACTTAATAACGAGAGGATATAGGTGATTTCCAATAAAACAGGGCTGTACCACTATAACGCGGTTTCAAAGAAAAAGTCGATTTTTTCCTAATTCTCAGTCTTTTCTTTCCAGGTTTCGCTTGATTCAACGGTTGTGGACCGGGACTGACCTACCCAGAGCTAAACCAGTACGAAATACGAAGAAATATTTTTTTTTACAAGTGCAATAAAATTATGTAATTATAAAACTAAAAATAACAGATTAGAACTAGAAATGGCCGAAATGCGGCGCAAGATGAGTATCTAACGATAAGGTTAAACGAATGCTAAAATAGGGCTTTACCACTAAAACTCGGTTTCAAAGAAAAAGTCGATTTTTTCCTAATTCTCAGTCTTTTCTTTCCAGGTTTCGCCTGATTCAACGGTTTTGGACCGGGACTGACCGATTCAGAGCAAAACCAGCACGAAAAACGAGGAAATATTTTTTTTTACAAGTGCAATAAAATAACGTAAATATAAAACTGAAGGTAAGCGATTATAACTAGAAATGGCCTGAATGCGGCACGAGAACGGTGTCTAATGATTAGACTACACAAATACTACAAGAAAAAACTGTTTGAGATACTATGGACTTAATAACGCGAGGATATAGGTGATTTCCTATAAAACAGGGCTGTACCACTATAACGCGTTTCAAAGAAAAAAGTCGATTTTTCCTAATTCTCAGTCTTTTCTTTCCAGGTTTCGCTTGATTCAACGGTTGTGGACCGGGACTGACCTACAGAGCTAAACCAGCACGAAATACGAAGAAATAATTTTTACAAGTGCAATAAAATTACGTAATTATAAAACTAAAAATAACAGATTAAGAACTAGAAATGGCTGAAATGCGGCGCAAGATGAGTATCTAACGATAAGGTTAAACGAATGCTACAATAAAAACAAATTTGGACTGCTTGAGATTCTAATACACAAGATATCGGTGAATTCTATAAAACAGGACATCACCACTACACCTCGGTTTCAAAGAAATAGTCGGTTTTTTCTAATTCTGTGTGTTTTTCTTACAGGTTTTACCTGATTCGATGCTTGTGAACTGGGACTGACCGGCCGAGAGCAAAACAGCACGAAAAAGGAAGAAACAAAATGTTTAGAATTCCATTAAAATTACGTAAGTATAAAACTGAAGGTAGCGATTATAACTAGAAATGGCCTGAATGCGGCACGAGAACGGTGTCTTATAATTAGACTACACAAATACTACAAGAAAAACTGTTTGGAGATACTATGGACTTAATAACGAGAGGATATAGGTGATTTCCTATAAAACAGGGCTTTACCACTAGTGGTATAGACCACGGTTTCAAAGAAAAAGTCGATTTTTCCTAATTCTCAGTCTTTTCTTTCCAGGTTTCGCCTGATTCAACGGTTGTGGACCAGGACTGACCTACCCAGAGCTAAACCAGTACGAAATACAAAGAAATAATTTTTACAAGTGCAATAAAATTATGTAATTATAAAACTAAAAATAACAGATTAGAACTAGAAATGGCCGAAATGCGGCGCAAGATGAGTATCTAACGATAAGGTTAAACAGATGCTACAATAAAAACAAATTTGGACTGCTTGAGATTCTAATACACAAAGATATCGGTGAATTCCTATAAAACAGGACATCACCACTACACCTCGGTTTCAAAGAAAAAAGTCGATTTTTCCTAATTCTCGTCTTTTCTTTCCAGGTTTCGCCTGATTCAACGGTTTTGGACCGGGACTGACCCATCCAGATTAAATCCAGCACGAAAAACGAGGAAATAATTTTTTTTACAAGTGCAATAAAATTACGTAAATATAAAACTGAAGGCAAGCGATTATAACTAGAAATGGCCTGAATGCGGCACGAGAACGGTGTCTAATAATTAGACTACACAAATACTACAAGAAAAAACTGTTTGAGATACTATGGACTTAATAACGCGAGGATATAGGTGATTTCCTATAAAACAGGGCTTTACCAATAGTGGTATAGACCACGGTTTCAAAGAAAAAGTCGATTTTTTCCTAATTCTGTGTGTTTTTCTTACAGGTTTTACCTGATTCGATGCTTGTGAACTGAGACTGACCGGCCGAGAGCAAAAACAGCACGAATAAGGAAGAAACAAAAATGTTTAGGATTCCATTAAAATTACGTAAGTATAAAACTGAAGGTAGCGATTATAACTAGAAATGGCCTGAATGCGGCACGAGAACGGTGTCTAATAATTAGACTACACAAATACTACAAGAAAAAACTGTTTGGAGATACTATGGACTTAATAACGAGAGGATATAGGTGATTTCCTATAAAACAGGGCTGTACCACTATAACGCGGTTTCAAAGAAAAAGTCGATTTTTTCCTAATTCTCAGTCTTTTCTTTCCACATTTCGCCTGATTCAAAGGTTGCTGACCGGGACTGACCCATCCAGATTAAATCCAGCACGAAAAACGAAGAAATAAAATCTTTACAAGTGCAATAAAATTACGTAATTATAAAACTAAAAATAACAGATTAGAACTAGAAATGGCCGAAATGCGGCGTAAGATGAGTATCTTACGATAAGATTAAACGAATGCAAGAATAAAAAACAAATTTGGACTGCTTGAGATTCTAATACACAAAGATATCGGTGAATTCTATAAAACAGGACATCACCACTACACCTCGGTTTCAAAAGAAAAGTCGATTTTTCTAATTCTCAGTCTTTTTCTTTCCACATTTCGCCTGATTCAAAGGTTGTGGACCGACTGACCCATCCAGAGCAAAACCAGCACGAAAAACGAAGAAATAAATTTTTACAAGTGCAATAAAATTACGTAATTATAAAACTAAAAACAACAGATTAGAACTAGAAATGGCCGAAATGCGGCGCAAGATGAGCATCTAACGATAAGGTTAAACGAATGCTAAAACAGGGCTTTACCACTAAAACTCGGTTTCCAAAGAAAAAGTCGATTTTTTCCTAATTCTCGTCTTTTCTTTCCAGGTTTCGCTTGATTCAACGGTTGTGGACCGACTGACCTACCCAGAGCTAAACCAGTACGAAATACAAAGAAATAATTTTTTACAAGTGCAATAAAATTACGTAATTATAAAACTAAAAATAACAGATTAGAACTAGAAATGGCCGAAATGCGGCGCAAGATGAGTATCTAACGATAAGGTTAAACGAATGCAAGAATAAAAACAAATTTGGACTGTTTGAGATTCTAATACACAAAGATATCGGTGAATTCCTATAAAACAGGACATCACCACTACACCTCGGTTTCAAAGAAAAAGTCGATTTTTTCCTAATTCTCGTCTTTTCTTTCCAGGTTTCGCTTGATTCAACGGTTTTGGACCGGGACTGACCGATTCAGAGCAAAACCAGCACGAAAAACGAGGAAATAAAATTTTTACAAGTGCAATAAAATTACGTAAATATAAAACTGAAGGTAAGCGATTATAACTAGAAATGGCCTGAATGCGGCACGAGAACGGTGTCTCATTATTAGACTATACAAATACTACAAGAAAAAACTGTTTGAGATACTATGGACTTAATAACGCGAGGATATAGGTGATTTCCTATAAAACAGGGCTGTACCACTGTAACGCGTTTCAAAGAAAAAGTCGATTTTTTCCTAATTCTCAGTCTTTTCTTTCCACATTTCGCCTGATTCAAAGGTTGTGGACCGACTGACCCATCCAGAGCAAAACCAGCACGAAAAACGAAGAAATAAATTTTTACAAGTGCAATAAAATTACGTAATTATAAAACTAAAAACAACAGATTAGAACTAGAAATGGCCGAAATGCGGCGCAAGATGAGTATCTAACGATAAGGTTAAACGAATGCTAAAACAGGGCTTTACCACTAAAACTCGGTTTTAAAGAAAAAGTCGATTTTTCTAATTCTCAGTCTTTTCTTTCCACATTTCGCCTGATTCAAAGGTTGTGGACCGGGACTGACCCATCCAGAGCAAAACCAGCACGAAAAACGAAGAAATAAAATTTTTACAAGTGCAATAAAATTACGTAATTATAAAACTAAAAACAACAGATTAGAACTAGAAATGGCCGAAATGCGGCGCAAGATGAGCATCTAACGATAAGGTTAAACGAATGCTAAAACAGGGCTTTACCACTAAAACTCGGTTTCAAAGAAAAAGTCGATTTTTCCTAATTCTCAGTCTTTTCTTTCCAGGTTTCGCTTGATTCAACGGTTGTGGACCGACTGACCCATCCAGAGCAAAACCAGCACGAAATACGAAGAAATAAATTTTTACAAGTGCAATAAAATTACGTAATTATAAAACTAAAAATAACAGATTAGAACTAGAAATGGCCGAAATGCGGCGCAAGATGAGCATCTAACGATAAGGTTAAACGAATGCTACAATAAAAACAAATTTGGACTGCTTGAGATTCTAATACACAAAGATATCGGTGAATTCCTATAAAACAGGACATCACCACTACACCTCGGTTTCAAAGAAAAAGTCGATTTTTCTAATTCTGTGTGTTTTCTTACAGGTTTTACCTGATTCGATGCTTGTGAACTGGGACTGACCGGCCGAGAGCAAAAACAGCACGAAAAAGGAAGAAACAAAATGTTTAGAATTCCATTAAAATTACGTAAGCATAAAACTGAAGGTAAGCGATTATAACTAGAAATGGCCTGAATGCGGCACGAGAACGGTGTCTAATAATTAGACTACACAAATACTACAAGAAAAACTGTTTGGAGATACTATGGACTTAATAACGAGGAGGATATAGGTGATTTCCTATAAAACAGGGCTGTACCACTATAACACGGTTTCAAAGAAAAAGCCGATTTTTCCTAATTCTCAGTCTTTTCTTTCCAGGTTTCGCCTGATTCAACGGTTTTGGACCGGGACTGACCGATTCAGAGCAAAACCAGCACGAAAAACGAGGAAATAAAATTTTTTTACAAGTGCAATAAAATTGCGTAAATATAAAACTGAAGGTAAGCGATTATAACTAGAAATGAACTGAATGCGGCACGAGAACGGTGTCTAATGATTGAACTACACAAATACTACAAGAAAAACTGTTTGAGATACTATGGACTTAATAACGAGGAGGATATAGGTGATTTCCTATAAAACAGGGCTTTACTAATAGTGGTATAGACCACGGTTTCAAAGAAAAGTCGATTTTTCTAATTCTGTGTGTTTTCTTACAGGTTTTAAATGATTCGATGCTTGTGAACTGGGACTGACCGGCCGAGAGCAAAAACAGCACGAAAAGGAAGAAACAAAATGTTTAGAATTCCATTAAAATTACGTAAGTATAAAACTGAAGGTAAGCGATTATAACTAGAAATGGCCTGAATGCGGCACGAGAACGGTGTCTAATGATTAGACTACACAAATACTACAAGAAAAACTGTTTGGAGATACTATGGACTTAATAACGAGAGGATATAGGTGATTTCCTAAAAACAGGGCTTTACCACTAAAACTCGGTTTCAAAGAAAAAGTCGATTTTTCTAATTCTCAGTCTTTTCTTTCCAGGTTTCGCCTGATTCAACGGTTTTGGACCGGGACTGACCGATTCAGAGCAAAACCAGCACGAAAAACGAGGAAATAAATTTTTTTACAAGTGCAATAAAATTACGTAAATATAAAACTGAAGGTAAGCGATTATAACTAGAAATGGCCTGAATGCGGCACGAGAACGGTGTCTAATGATTAGACTACACAAATACTACAAGAAAAACTGTTTGAGATAATTATGGACTTAATAACGAGAGGATATAGGTGATTTCCTATAAAACAGGGCTTTACTAATAGTGGTATAGACCACGGTTTCAAAGAAAAGTCGATTTTTTCCTAATTCTGTGTGTTTTCTTACAGGTTTTAAATGATTCGATGCTTGTGAACTGGGACTGACCGGCCGAGAGCAAAAACAGCACGAAAAGGAAGAAACAAAATGTTTAGAATTCCATTAAAATTACGTAAGTATAAAACTGAAGGTAAGCGATTATAACTAGACATGGCCTGAATGCGGCACGCTAACGGTTTATCATTATTAGACTATACAAATACTACAAGAAAAACTGTTTGGAGATACTATGGACTTAATAACGCGAGGATATAGGTGATTTCCTATAAAACAGGGCTGTACCACTATAACGCGTTTCAAAGAAAAGTCGATTTTTTCCTAATTCTCAGTCTTTTCTTTCCAGGTTTCGCTTGATTCAACGGTTGTGGACCGGGACTGACCGATCAGAGCAAAACCAGCACGAAAAACGAGGAAATAAAATTTTTACAAGTGCAATAAAATTGCGTAATTATAAAACTAAAAATAACAGATTAGAACTAGAAATGGCCGAAATGCGGCGCAAGATGAGTATCTAACGATAAGGTTAAACAGATGCTACATTAAAAACAAATTTGGACTGTTTGAGATTCTAATACACAAAGATATCGGTGAATTCCTATAAAACAGGACATCACCACTACACCTCGGTTTCAAAGAAAAAGTCGATTTTTTCCTAATTCTGTGTGTTTTTCTTACAGGTTTTACCTGATTCGATGCTTGAACTGGGACTGACCGGCCGAGAGCAAAACAGCACGAAAAGGAAGAAACAAAATGTTTAGAATTCCATTAAAATTACGTAAGTATAAAACTGAAGGTAAGCGATTATAACTAGAAATGGCCTGAATGCGGCACGAGAACGGTGTCTAATAATTAGACTACACAAATACTACAGAAAAACTGTTTGGAGATACTATGGACTTAATAACGAGGAGGATATAGGTGATTTCTATAAAACAGGGCTGTACCACTATAACATGGTTTCAAAGAAAAGTCGATTTTTTCCTAATTCTCAGTCTTTTCTTTCCAGGTTTCGCCTGATTCAACGGTTTTGGACCGGGACTGACCGATCAGAGCAAAACCAGCACGAAAAACGAAATAAAATTTTTACAAGTGCAATAAAATTACGTAAATATAAAACTGAAGGTAGCTTGATTATAACTAGAAATGAACTGAATGCGGCACGAGAACGGTGTCTAATGATTAGACTACACAAATACTACAAGAAAAACTGTTTGAGATACTATGGACTTAATAACGAGAGGATATAGGTGATTTCCTATAAAACAGGGCTTTACTAATAGTGGTATAGACCACGGTTTCAAAGAAAAGTCGATTTTTTCCTAATTCTGTGTGTTTTTCTTACAGGTTTTAAATGATTCGATGCTTGTGAACTGGGACTGACCGGCCGAGAGCAAAACAGCACGAAAAGGAAGAAACAAAATGTTTAGAATTCCATTAAAATTACGTAAGTATAAAACTGAAGGTAAACGATTATAACTAGAAATATGGCCTGAATGCGGTACGAGAACAGTGTCTCATGATTAGACTACACAAATACTACAGAAAAACTGTTTGGAGATACTATAGACTTAATAACGAGAGGATAGGTGATTTCCTAAAAACAGGGCTTTACCACTATAACTCGGTTTCAAAGAAAAGTCGATTTTTTTTTCCTAATTCTCAGTCTTTTTCTTTCCAGGTTTCGCCTGATTCAACGGTTTTGGACCGGGACTGACCGATTCAGAGCAAAACCAGCACGAAAAACGAGGAAATAAATTTTTTTACAAGTGCAATAAAATTACGTAAATATAAAACTGAAGGTAAGCGATTATAACTAGAAATGGCCTGAATGCGGCACGAGAACGGTGTCTAATGATTAGACTACACAAATACTACAAGAAAAAACTGTTTGAGATACTATGGACTTAATAACGCGAGGATATAGGTGATTTCCTATAA
The DNA here is from genome assembly GCA_029286865.1 of Teinopalpus imperialis. NCBI lineage: Eukaryota > Metazoa > Arthropoda > Insecta > Lepidoptera > Papilionidae > Teinopalpus > Teinopalpus imperialis. The sequence continues at coordinate 13,081 of JAGSMU010000604.1, forward strand.
AACAGGGCTGTACCACTATAACGCGTTTCAAAGAAAAAGTCGATTTTTTCCTAATTCTCAGTCTTTTCTTTCCAGGTTTCGCTTGATTCAACGGTTGTGGACCGGGACTGACCTACCAGAGCTAAACCAGCACAGAAATACGAAGAAATAGAATTTTTTTTTTTTACAAGTGCAATAAAATTACGTAATTATAAAACTAAAATAACAGATTAGAACTAGAAATGGCCGAAATGCGGCGCAAGATGAGTATCTAACGATAAGGTTAAACAGATGCTACAATAAAAACAAATTTGGACTGCTTGAGATTCTAATACACAAAGATATCGGTGAATTCCTATAAAACAGGACATCACCACTACACCTCAGTTTCAAAGAAAAAGTCGGTTTTTCTAATTCTGTGTGTTTTCTTACAGGTTTTACCTGATTCGATGCTTGTGAACTGGGACTGACCGGCCGAGAGCAAAAACAGCACGAAAAAGGAAGAAATAAAATGTTTAAATTCCATTAAAATTACGTAAGTATAAAACTGAAGGTAAGCGATTATAACTAGAAATGGCCTGAATGCGGCACGAGAACGGTGTCTAATAATTAGACTACACAAATACTACAAGAAAAAACTGTTTGGAGATACTATGGACTTAATAACGAGAGGATATAGGTGATTTCCTATAAAACAGGGCTGTACCACTATAACGCGGTTTCAAAGAAAAAGTCGATTTTTTCCTAATTCTCAGTCTTTTCTTTCCAGGTTTCGCTTGATTCAACGGTTGTGGACCGGGACTGACCTACCCAGAGCTAAACCAGCACGAAATACGAAGAAATAAATTTTTTTACAAGTGCAATAAAATTACGTAATTATAAAACTAAAAATAAACAGATTAGAACTAGAAATGGCCGTAATGCGGCGCAAGATGAGTATCTAACGATAAGGTTAAACAGATGCTACAATAAAAACAAATTTGGACTGCTTGAGATTCTAATACACAAAGATATCGGTGAATTCCTATAAAACAGGGCTTTACCACTAAAACTCGGTTTCAAGAAAAGTCGATTTTTCTAATTCTCAGTCTTTTCTTTCCACATTTCGCCTGATTCAAGGTTGTGGACCGGGACTGACCGATTCAGAGCAAAACCAGCACGAAAACGAGGAAATAAATTTTTTACAAGTGCAATAAAATTACGTAATTACAAAACTAAAAACAACAGATTAGAACTAGAAATGGCCGAAATGCGGCGCAAGATGAGTATCTAACGATAAGGTTAAACAAATGCTAAAATAGGGCTTTACCACTAAAACTCGGTTTCAAAGAAAAAGTCGATTTTTTCCTAATTCTCAGTCTTTTCTTTCCAGGTTTCGCCTGATTCAACGGTTTTGGACCGGGACTGACCGATTCGGAGCAAAACCAGCACGAAAAACGAGGAAATAATTTTTTTTACAAGTGCAATAAAATTACGTAAATATAAAACTGAAGGTAAGCGATTATAACTAGAAATGGCCTGAATGCGGCACGAGAACGGTGTCTAATGATTAGACTACACAAATACTACAAGAAAAAACTGTTTGAGATACTATGGACTTAATAACGCGAGGATATAGGTGATTTCCTATAAAACAGGGCTGTACAACTATAACGCGTTTCAAAGAAAAAGTCGATTTTTTCCTAATTCTCAGTCTTTTCTTTCCAGGTTTCGCTTGATTCAACGGTTGTGGACCGGGACTGACCTACCCAGAGCTAAACCAGCACGAAATACGAAGAAATAAATTTTTTACAAGTGCAATAAAATTACGTAATTATAAAACTAAAAATAACAGATTAGAACTAGAAATGGCCGAAATGCGGCGCAAGATGAGTATCTAACGATAAGGTTAAACAGATGCTACAATAAAAACAAATTTGGACTGCTTGAGATTCTAATACACAAAGATATCGGTGAATTCCTATAAAACAGGACATCACCACTACACCTCGGTTTCAAAGAAAAAGTCGATTTTTCTAATTCTGTGTGTTTTCTTACAGGTTTTACCTGATTCGATGCTTAATGAACTGGGACTGACCGGCCGAGAGCAAAAACAGCACGAAAAAGGAAGAAACAAAAATGTTTAGAATTCCATTAAAATTACGTAAATATAAAACTGAAGGTAAGCGATTATAACTAGAAATGGCCTGAATGCGGCTTTGAGAACGGTGTCTAATAATTAGACTATACAAATACTACAAGAAAAAACTGTTTGGAGATACTATGGACTTAATAACGAGAGGATATAGGTGATTTCCTATAAAACAGGGCTGTACCACTATAACGCGGTTACAAAGAAAAAGTCGATTTTTTCCTAATTCTCAGTCTTTTCTTTCCAGGTTTCGCTTGATTCAACGGTTGTGGACCGGGACTGACCTACCCAGAGCTAAACCAGCACGAAATACGAAGAAATAAAATTTTTTACAAGTGCAATAAAATTATGTAATTATAAAACTAAAAATAACAGATTAGAACTAGAAATGGCCGAAATGCGGCGCAAGATGAGTATCTAACGATAAGGTTAAACGAATGCTACAATAAAAAACAAATTTGGACTGCTTGAGATTCTAATACACAAAGATATCGGTGAATTCCTATAAAACAGGACATCACCACTACACCTCAGTTTCAAAGAAAAGTCGATTTTTCCTAATTCTCAGTCTTTTCTTTCCAGGTTTCGCCTGATTCAACGGTTTTGGACCGGGACTGACCGATTCGGAGCAAAACCAGCACGAAAACGAGGAAATAAATTTTTACAAGTGCAATAAAATTACGTAAATATAAAACTGAAGGCAAGCGATTATAACTAGAAATGGCCTGAATGCGGCACGAGAACGGTGTCTAATAATTAGACTACACACAAATACTACAAGAAAAACTGTTTGAGATACTATGGACTTAATAACGAGAGGATATAGGTGATTTCCTATAAAACAGGGCTGTACCACTATAACGCGGTTACAAAGAAAAGTCGATTTTTCCTAATTCTCAGTCTTTTCTTTCCAGGTTTCGCTTGATTCAACGGTTGTGGACCGGGACTGACCGATTCAGAGCAAAACCAGCACGAAATACGAAGAAATAAAATTTTTACAAGTGCAATAAAATTATGTAATTATAAAACTAAAAATAACAGATTAGAACTAGAAATGGCCGAAATGCGGCGCAAGATGAGTATCTAACGATAAGGTTAAACAGATGCTACAATAAAAACAAATTTGGACTGCTTGAGATTCTAATACACAAAGATATCGGTGAATTCCTATAAAACAGGACATCACCACTACACCTCGGTTTCCAAAGAAAAAGTCGATTTTTCTAATTCTCAGTCTTTTCTTTCCAGGTTTCGCCTGATTCAACGGTTTTGGACCGGGACTGACCGGTCAGAGCAAAACCAGCACGAAAACGAGGAAATAAATTTTTACAAGTGCAATAAAATTACGTAAATATAAAACTGAAGGCAAGCGATTATAACTAGAAATGGCCTGAATGCGGCACGAGAACGGTGTCTAATAATTAGACTACACAAATACTACAAGAAAAACTGTTTGAGATACTATGGACTTAATAGCGAGAGGATATAGGTGATTTCCTATAAAACAGGGCTTTACCAATAGTGGTATAGACCACGGTTTCAAAGAAAAAAGTTAATTTTTTCCTAATTCTGTGTGTTTTCTTACAGGTTTTACCTGATTCGATGCTTAATGAACTGGGACTGACCGGCCGAGAGCAAAAACAGCACGAAAAGGAAGAAACAAAAATGTTTAGAATTCCATTAAAATTACGTAAATATAAAACTGAAGGTAGCGATTATAACTAGAAATGGCCTGAATGCGGCTTTGAGACGGTGTCTAATAATTAGACTACACAAATGCTAAAAAGAAAAACTGTTTGGAGATACTATGGACTTAATAACGAGAGGGATATGGGTGATTTCCTATAAAACAGGGCTGTACCACTATAACGCTGTTTCAAAGAAAAAGTCGATTTTTCCTAATTCTCAGTCTTTTCTTTCCAGGTTTCCTTGATTCAATGGTTGTGGACCGGGACTGACCTACCCAGAGCTAAACCAGCACGAAATACGAGAAAAGAAATAAAATTTTTACAAGTGCAATAAAATTATGTAATTTAAAACTAAAAATAACAGATTCGAACTAGAAATGGCCGAAATGCGGCGCAAGATGAGTATCTAACGATAAGGTTAAACAGATACTACAATAAAAACAAATTTGGACTGCTTGAGATTCTAATACACAAGATATCGGTGAATTCCTATAAAACAGGACATCACCACTACACCTCAGTTTCAAAGAAAAAGTCGATTTTTCCTAATTCTGTGTGTTTTCTTACAGGTTTTACCTGATTCGATGCTTGTGAACTGGGACTGACCGGCCGAGAGCAAAAACAGCACGAAAAGGAAGAAACAAAAATGTTTAGAATTCCATTAAAATTACGTAAGTATAAAACTGAAGTGGCGATTATAACTAGAAATGGCCTGAATGCGGCACGAGAACGGTGTCTAATAATTAGACTACACAAATACTACAAGAAAAACTGTTTGGAGATACTATGGACTTAATAACGAGAGGATATAGGTGATTTCCTATAAAACAGGGCTGTACCACTATAACGCGGTTACAAAGAAAAAGTCGATTTTTCCTAATTCTCAGTCTTTTCTTTCCAGGTTTCCTTGATTCAACGGTTTTGGACCGGGACTGACCTACCCAGAGCTAAACCAGCACGAAATACGAAGAAATAAAATTTTTACAAGTGCAATAAAATTATGTAATTTAAAACTAAAAATAACAGATTAGAACTAGAAATGGCCGAAATGCAGCGCAAGATGAGTATCTAACGATAAGGTTAAACGAATGCTACAATAAAAACAAATTTGGACTGCTTGAGATTCTAATACACAAAGATATCGGTGAATTCCTATAAAACAGGACATCACCACTACACCTCGGTTTCAAAGAAAAAGTCGATTTTTCCTAATTCTCAGTCTTTTCTTTCCAGGTTTCGCCTGATTCAACGGTTTTGGACCGGGACTGACCGATTCAGAGCAAAACCAGCACGAAAACGAGGAAATAAAATTTTTACAAGTGCAATAAAATTACGTAAATATAAAACTGAAGGCAAGCGATTATAACTAGAAATGGCCTGAATGCGGCTTTGAGAACGGTGTCTAATAATTAGACTACACAAATACTACAAGAAAAACTGTTTGAGATACTATGGACTTAATAACGAGAGGATATAGGTGATTTCCTATAAAACAGGGCTGTACCACTATAACGCGGTTACAAAGAAAAAGTCGATTTTTCCTAATTCTCAGTCTTTTCTTTCCAGGTTTCGCTTGATTCAACGGTTGTGGACCGGGACTGACCTACCAGAGCTAAACCAGCACGAAATACGAAGAAATAAAATTTTTACAAGTGCAATAAAATTATGTAATTGCCAAAACTAAAAATAACAGATTAGAACTAGAAATGGCCGAAATGCGGCGCAAGATGAGTATCTAACGATAAGGTTAAACGAATGCTACAATAAAAACAAATTTGGACTGCTTGAGATTCTAATACACAAAGATATCGGTGAATTCCTATAAAACAGGACATCACCACTACACCTCGGTTTCAAAGAAAAAGTCGATTTTTCTAATTCTCAGTCTTTTCTTTCCAGGTTTCGCCTGATTCAACGGTTTTGGACCGGGACTGACCGATTCAGAGCAAAACCAGCACGAAAACGAGGAAATAAAATTTTTACAAGTGCAATAAAATTACGTAAATATAAAACTGAAGGCAAGCGATTATAACTAGAAATGGCCTGAATGCGGCACGAGAACGGTGTCTAATAATTAGACTACAAATACTACAAGAAAAACTGTTTGAGATACTATGGACTTAATAACGAGAGGATATAGGTGATTCCTATAAAACAGGGCTTTACCAATAGTGGTATAGACCACGGTTTCAAAGAAAAGTCGATTTTTCCTAATTCTGTGTGTTTTTCTTACAGGTTTTACCTGATTCGATGCTTGTGAACTGGGACTGACCGGCCGAGGCAAAAACAGCACGAAAAGGAAGAAACAAAAATGTTTAGAATTCCATTAAAATTACGTAAGTATAAAACTGAAGGTAAGCGATTATAACTAGAAATGGCCTGAATGCGGCTTTTGAGAACGGTGTCTAATAATTAGACTACACAAATACTAAAAGAAAAACTGTTTGGAATACTATGGACTTAATAACGAGAGGATATAGGTGATTTCCTATAAAACAGGGCTGTACCACTATAACGCTGTTTCAAAGAAAAGTCGATTTTTCTAATTCTCAGTCTTTTCTTTCAGGTTTCGCTTGATTCAATGGTTGTGGACAGGCCCCGGCCTACCCAGAGCTAAACCAGCACGAAATACGAAGAAATAAAATTTTTACAAGTGCAATAAAATTATGTAATTTAAAACTAAAATAACAGATTCGAACTAGAAATGGCCGAAATGCGGCGCAAGATGAGTATCTAACGATAAGGTTAAACGAATGCTACAATAAAAACAAATTTGGACTGCTTGAGATTCTAATACACAAAGATATCGGTGAATTCCTATAAAACAGGACATCACCACTTCACCTCGGTTTCAAAGAAAAGTCGATTTTTCTAATTCTCAGTCTTTTCTTTCCAGGTTTTGCTTGATTCAACGGTTGTGGACCGGGACTGACCTACCAGAGCAAAACCAGCACGAAAACGAGGAAATAAAAATTTTTACAAGTGCAATAAAATTACGTAATTATAAAACTAAAATAACAGATTAGAACTAGAAATGGCCGAAATGCGGCGCAAGATGAGTATCTAACGATAAGGTTAAACAGATGCATGCACTTAAATTTGGACTGCTTGAGATTCTAAAACACAAAGATATCGGTGAATTCCTATAAAACAGGACATCACCACTTCACCTCGGTTTCAAAGAAAAGTCGATTTTTCCTAATTCTGTGTGTTTTTCTTACAGGTTTTACCTGATTCGATGCTTGTGGACCGGGACAACAGCACGAAGAAGGAAGAAACAAAATGTTTAGAATTCCATTAAAATTACGTAAATATAAAACTGAAGGTAAGCGATTATAACTAGAAATGAAAACAGATGCGGCACGAGAACGGTGTCCACAATGATTAGACTACAAATACTACAAGAAAAAACTGTTTGGAATACTATGGACTTAATAACGCGAGGATATAGGTGATTTCCTATAAAACAGGGCTGTACCACTATAACGCGGTTTCAAAGAAAAGTCGATTTTTCCTAATTCTCAGTCTTTTCTTTCCAGGTTTCGCCTGATTCAACGGTTATGGACCGGGACTGACCGGCCGAGAGCAAAACAGCACGAAAAGGAAGAAACAAAAATGTTTAGAATTCCATTAAAATTACGTAAATATAAAACTGAAGGTAAGCGATTAGCTTGAGACTCTAATACACACAAAGATATCGGTGAATTCCTATAAAACAGGACATCACCACTACACCTCGGTTTCAAAGAAAAGTCGATTTTTCCTAATTCTCAGTCTTTTCTTTCCAGGTTTCGCCTGATTCAACGGTTATGGACCGGGACTGACCGATCAGAGCAGCACGAAAACGAAGAAATAAAATTATTACAAGTTCAACAAAATTACGTAATTATAAATCTAAAAAATAACTGATTAGAACTAGAAATGGCCGAAATGCGGCGCAAGATGAGTATCTAACGATAAAGTTAAACGAATGCTACAATAAAAACAAATTTGGACTGCTTGAGATTCTAATACACAAAGATATAGGTGAAGAGAAAAATGACCTGAAAGCGGCGCAAGAAGACTTTAAAATGATTTAACTACTCAAATACTACTTTAAGACACAAACTTGACGTACACTAGGCGTTATACCACGAAGATATTGGCCGGTTAGGTTAGGTTAAGGTTAGGTTAGGTTAGGTTAAGGTTAGGTTAGGTTAGGTTAGGTTAGGTTAGGTTAGGTTAGAGTTGCTGAAAGCGGCG
>JAGSMU010000605.1:0-18994 GCA_029286865.1 Teinopalpus imperialis
CAAGAAGACTTTAAAATGATTTAACTACTCAAATACTACTTTAAGACACAAACTTGACGTACACTAGGCGTTATACCACGAAGATATTGGCCGGTTAGGTTAGGTTAAGGTTAGGTTAGGTTAGGTTAAGGTTAGGTTAGGTTAGGTTAGGTTAGGTTAGGTTAGGTTAGAGTTGGGATTAGGTTAGGTTAGGTTAGGTTAGGTTAGGTTAGGTTAGGTTAGGTTAGAGTTGGGATTAGGTTAGGTTAGGTTAGGTTAGGTTAGGTTAGGTTAGGTTAGGTTAGGTTAGGTTAGGTTAGGTTAGGTTAGGTTAGGTTAGGTTAGGTTAGGTTAGGTTAGGTTAGGTTTGGTTAGGTTGGGTTAGGTTAGGTTAGGTTAGGTTAGGTTTTTTTTTTTTTTTTTTTTTTTTTTTTTTTTTTTGTATGTTGTGACCCCATTTCTGGGGGTCTCATGTATATTCTGACATGTATCGTCAGGGACAAACAATGCTTTTTTAATCATTTTATACTTAATATTTACGTATCAACTATTAAAAATAAACATTTCTTTTTATTGCGCTTTATAAATTACAATTTCTATCTTTCCTTAATACCTATGTACTTATTGTACATCTATATCTAATTTTCGCTATCACTAAAGTTAAAATATAAACTTATATTTTCTATTCTTCTATTTTTTTTTTTTTTTTTTTTTTTCTTATTATTAATATTATGTATAAGTGTATATGTATGTATAACTTAACTATTATTAATTATTTATTCTTATTTATTACTTTGCTGGCTATATATTTACAAAAACTAATAAACTTATCCCTAGATTCCTTGGTTAGGTTAGGTTAGGTTAGGTTAGGTTAGGTTAGGTTAGGTTAGGTTAGGTTAGGTTAGGTTAGGTTAGGTTAGGTTAGGTTAGGTTAGGTTAGGTTAGGTTAGGTTAGGTTAGGTTAGGTTAGGTTAGGTTAGGTTAGGTTGGGATTAGGGTTAGAGTTAGGTTAGGTTAGGTTAGGTTAGGTTAGGTTAGGTTAGGTTAGGTTAGGTTAGGTTAGGTTAGGTTAGAGTTAGGTTAGGTTAGGTTAGGTTAGGTTAGAGTTAGAGTTAAGTTAGGTTAGGTTAGGTTAGGTTAGGTTAGAGTTAGGTTAAGAGTTAGGTTAGGTTAAGGTTAGGTTAGGTTAGGATTAGGTTAGAGTTAAGGTTAGGTTAGGTTAAGGTTAGGTTAGGTTAGGTTAGGTTAGGTTAGGTTAGGTTAGAGTTAAGTTAAGGTTAGGTTAGGTTAGGTTAGGTTAGGTTAGGTTAGGTTAGGTTAGGTTAGGTTAGGTTAGGTTAGGTTAGGTTTTTTTTTTTTTTTTGCCCCCATTTCTGGGGCCCTTGCATGTATTTCCTGACATGTGATAACTCAGGGACTTTTTGTTCATTTCTAACATTATCCACTTACACTATTTTTTTTTTAGTCGAGTCTTATCTCTATATACATCGTATTCTATTCTTATATATATTTCTTCTTAGTCAAACTTAATATATATATAGTTCTAAATTTAGTTACTATGTATATATAACTAAATATTCACACACATACTAACATACTCATACATTCATTTTGTTTTATTTTGTCATTATAGCTTTCATCATACACACGCTTGCAGAAGTAGAATTTCTGGCTAAAATCTACTACTGATAAGGACTGGCAAGTTATTTATTGTTACTTTTAAACCTGTAGCTCTCAACATTGGAGCCTCTCCCCTGCGTTGACAGGACACTCCGTTATGAAGTGCAAGATTATCCTCCTTGATGGTGTCGTCACAGACACACGACAGGCTCTCTTGGAAGCGGTTCAAGTATTCCAGGAGGAGAAACCGTAGCCCGTGAACACCTGCACAGATAGAGCGTCCATCTCCAGGTTTTTAATTACGCTGAAGGCTTCTGACGTCCGGGAAGAAGGCTTTGGTGACGGAAGCCGTGTCACCTCTCTCGATACCTCCTGTTTCATTCATCCAGCCGACTCCAAACGGATTTGTCGCTTGACGAACAGGGCGAGGCATCGATCGTAGTCAGGGGCCCTCGCGAAAGAATTAATTGCAGCCTCCTTTGCAGTTCGTCCGCCCTCATTTCCCCTCAAACCTGCGTGGGCTTTCACCCATGTTAGGAGATGTTCTTCCACGTCCCCGCAATGTACAGATGTTTTGTCGTGCTTTCACCGCCCGAGGGATGGGAATCCAGGTTAATAACCGTTTGGAGGCGGACCTGGAGTCGCAATAGACCCTGAAGAGTTCCGTGCAGAGTGCCGTAGTGCCCACTCGAGTGGCTTCACTGGTGCCAGCAATTCCGCCTGGCCAGACGGTGCAGTAATCACCCAGCGGGTTTTCGGGTACTCTTCTCGGCCGCGCCTGTCGGAAATGGATAGTGCGCTCCGACTTTCCTCGATTTTACTACCGTCGGTGTAAATTCGGACGGTAGCCTCGTCTTGCGTAGAGCAGAGTACACCATCCCCATGCAGAGTGAAGTCCAGCTCCAGCCTTTCGGCAGGATGTGGCATCTCGGCGTAGGGAGTCTAATCTCCATATCCCTGTCCCCTACCACTCGCCGCGATATGCACTCCTCTTTACTTGTAGAGGGCTGCTTCGATCCTTATATCAGGAAGCAATCCGGCTAGCAGCAGAGGGCTGAATGCAGAGACAGTCCTATACGATTTCACAATCTTCTGGACCAAACCCTCTCTGCACGATCCCAGCTGCTTTCTGGCTGAACCTTTTAGTGTCGCCGACGCCCATGCGCCCGCAGCGTACATGATCGTCGGCTCCACCACCGCCATTATAAATGGTTCTAACCACCTCGGGGTTCAATCCCCATTGGACCTTAGCGGCCTCGACAGTTGGACATTACGGACTCTGCGCCTTCCGACACATTTGCAATGTGCGCGTTGAACGTGAGTCCGTCGTCCACTGTAGGGCGAGTATCTTGATGTTCTTGGACAGCTCGATCCTCCCCACACCGCCCATGGTCAGGAGTGGTGGTCGGCTTCAGCTTCCTCGTCACTACCACTTAGCCTTAGTTTTGTGTGCTGCGAAGTTTAGTATTTTGACCCCCACCCCGGAACATAATCGAGTATCGGTTCGGCTCTCCGTTGCGCTGGTGCATTGTCCCCGGATAATCAAAACCACGTCATCAGCAAGGCCTGACAGTATACCCCCCTCCGCCCCAATTCTTCCAGAAGAGGATTAAGCAGCAGGTTCCACAGCGTAGGACCCCCAATGGATCCTTGCACCCCTTTGTCATTACGCTGCCCGGCCCATTCCGCACCGGCTGAACCCGGCCTGATCGATCGCTAAAGATAGCTGTCAATTAGGCTTTCAGGTCCACCAGCGGGCATCCGGTCTCCGCCAGTCTGGAGTCTGATCGCGGGCCACCACGCATTTATCGAATACTCCCTCTATGTCCAGCGACACCAAAACAATGAGCTTTTTCTCACGAAGACGATCATTTAGGTGTCCCCATCGTAACAGAGGGAGTCTTCAGTACTACGTTGCGGCATGAAGCCGTACTGGCTGTCACTGATCTAGGGCACTATGTGCCACCTGATTCTCTGGACAACCATCTTTTCGCAGATCTTACCCAGTACCAAGCAGAGAGACCTATGGGTCCTGTAGGACTTAGAGGTCCCGCGTATATGTCCTTTCCGGCTTCCGTATGACTACTACCACAGCTTCCTTCCACCTTGCAGGGAGTAAGAAAGACTTAGGCACTTGTTCATAAGTGCGAGGAACAGTCAGGGTCCAGTGTGATTTGCCCATTACCTTGAATGTCGGGTAGACCGTCCATTCAGGCGCCTTTTGGATTGAACGACGACGCGGCCCCTGACAGTTCGCTCTTAGTGAATGGTGGGTTGCATGAGTCATCACGCAACCCTCATTTATTGTATCTGCAATTTCTCTTGCTTGCTTGTGTTCCACGTCGTCGTTGGCGGGATTATCCTCTGGATAGAACGTATCCGCCAGCAGATTTAGCCGACTCCTGCCCTCCCAGTACTACTCCATTTCGTACCGGAGACGTCCTCTTGTCTCACCGCTGTACGTCTAATCACCCGGTATATACCGTCCCACATCCCGACTCCCTATCTTGCTGGCCGCGAAGGCCTTCCAGCCTGGCGGTTTGCGCTTTCTTTACTTCAAAGGAAATAGTTTTCCTTGGCGCAGGCTGCTCGACAGCCCACTCTCGGCGGATCAGTTGCAGCGCAAGGAGATTCTGCGCTTTTCCTGGGACCTCTTTTGAGGTTAGTGAGTTCCACCGTCCTGGGGCAATCTGCATTTCTTACTGCTGACTTTTTAATTGTTTTTCGCACGTTTCCTGTATGGTGCTTGTTAGTTTTGTTATTATTTGTTCCCAAATCTTCTGTATTTTAATTTCTTCTATTTTGGATTTATATATTTATTTCGTTGTTTTGCCAAAATTGGGCGAGTTCATACGGAACTCGCTCCAATTCACTTTTCTGGTATTGTATTTTCTTGTCGTGTTCTTTAATTCTATGGTTCTATTGTTGTGTATATTAATTTCAAATAGGATGGCCCTGTGGTCGGAGTTTGTCACTCCATTCCAGGCGCCAGCCATCGATCCTCCCTAGAAGGGTCGCCGAGCAAGCTGTCACGTCCACATGGCTGGTAAATCTTCTGCCGCCCTGATGGTGTCGAAGTGGGCTCAGTTCCCCTGTTGAGTAGGTGGAGCTCAAGCTCGTCGAGCATTAAAGCCACCTCTGTTCCTCTTGTCCGTCTTTCGACTTCCCCACCAAGAGTTCCATGCGTTCACATCCCACCCAATATGCGTCTACGTTGCCCATACCTACTACCGCGGCCGTGTCACGTTAAGATAGGGGGCGATAGGCTTATCACCCTCAAGGTATACGGAGACTACCCGACCTCCCAGACCCCAATCCTCAGCAGCAGCTGCGATATTCTCAGTTATCAAGTCGGGACGCTAAGGTGTTGATCTGGATAGCTCCATCGAACACTCGTGGCGGCTTTGATAACCCGCTCGGAGTTAAGGCTCCTCGCGCATTGTATTGTCCGTACTCCTCGATATTGTTTCATCTCCTATCCTCCCGATATAAGGCTCTTGCACCATTGCCAAGGTCAGCTTGCGAGTGACCGCCTCGGTCATGAGCTCTGTAATCGCAGTTTCGCTCTCTGCATGTTGGCTTGGATGACGCGATATTGGTGTACGATCGCTATGTGATGAGGGACGCCCTTAGCAGTAGGCTATGGTGGACCTCGCTAGTGTCTCCCATTTCCTTCTGACAGAGCCCAGTCCAGACTTCGTGCATTGTGGTTTCTCCTGTCAGTCCTGCCTTCGAGCGTTACAGCACGATGGTAATCTCTCAGGAGCGACAGTGCACTCTGCTCTGAGGTGTGGACCTCCACCGGTGACTGCACATCTGTCATCTCCGTGCGCCAATACCCGCTTGCTGTGTCCATACCCCAGGCATCAGCCAGGCACTGTATGAGCGGTGATTGATCCTCCTCTTACTCTTTGGAGATCTACATGTACAATACCCACTTGAGTAAGACTAGTCCATCGGCGGAGAAACCCTCAGACCGTGCGATGTAGGCGGATTCTGATCCTCTTCCTGTATTTGACTTCCATCCATAATCATTTGTCTTTTCCTGTATCTTTCCAAAGTGCCTGTTTTGCACCTTTAACATCTTATAATTTCCTCATCACTGTTGTATTGCATCACGTCGTAATATGATTAATGGATCTTTTATTTTGATTTCCTCGACTTTTAGGCGTTGCCTTTTTGTATTTTTCTTTTATTTTCTTAATTTCGTCTTGAGCATTTGCAGCCCAATCTTACTTTTCTATCTCTTGCTTTCCCTAATTTTTGTCTATCTTTGAAATCCCTCTTCTTTGGCATTAACCACCTTTCTTATTTTATCATCCTGGTCTCCGTTTCCTTTTCATCGTTGGAGGTGATCACCACAGAGTGTACTGCCGTATTCTCTGGAAGTGATCTCGTCTATTAGTTTTAGCTGCCACGCGCGTACGATCTTTTTCTTCCCTAATTTCTTGTCTTTTTAACTCACCGTTAGTTTTCATTTCCTTTTTGTTTTCTTCTAGAAGCTTTCCATTAACACCAACTTTCTTAAAATGTGGCACCTACTTCTTCTTTTTCTTATGTCCCTGTTCGGTTCTATCGCCTTCTTCTCCTTATCTATTATCTCTGTCCCTGTACTCCTATCATATACCTCCCTTGACTAGCTGATAGAGCCTCTCTATAGCCTGGAGTGACTTCCATTTTTTTATCCAAATGTCCTCAGGGTTTTGCAGTTAATTCAGTTCAACGTACGGTGGGCCCGTGCCTCTGTTAAACGGTCGCATACTTGGAGTGTAGCATGCCTTTCATGGTAGCGCGGCTTTGCTTCCTGGGAAGGTGCTATCCTCTGTTTCTGGCGAACCGTCAGTATTGCTAGATTTCCCTGAGGTTTAGGTTCGTCAGAGAGCATCATAAGTGCGGGCTGTGAAGCCGGTCGTCTGGTGTCGGAGGGTAATTACCTGTGCTGCCCTTCGCTAGAGACCACAGGGTGCTGATCGTGGGAACAACTTGTCACCTCTAGAACGTTTGACATTTTGTCTGTGTCTTCGTTCAACATCCAGGTGTTGCATTCGGAAGGTCCTCGGCGCGGTTTTGTTTGCGTATTTTTTTTGGTGGTGTGCGTATTCCGATCATTTTTGAGTCCTTATAGCTGTTGCCAAATCCGCGGTTTGTGTCGGGGTGGATGTTGATGGGTCTAATTAGAGCTGGGGTGATGGTCTATCAGCACCAATAAAGAAAAACACCCGCACAGCACCGGATGAGATGGGCATAACCTGTTTTCGTTTAAAAGTCTTTCCAGTAGAAGTAAAATGAAGTAACTTTTGCTTTTCAGGAAAAATCCGATTCTTGGCTGAAGGGCAGCTCCACCAGACTCTTAGAAATTGCCTTTGTTCCAGCGTAATTTTCCGCGTCTTTTGATATATAACACACTATGGTACGGACACTTTGACTATTTTTGTGGATTTTAGAACACGGAGCGCCTCAGGAAACGATGCGCACGGGTCGGACGTCGGCACGCGACTGGGTTAAGGTTAAGGTTAGGTTAGGTTAGGTTAGAGTTAGGTTAGGTTAGAGTTAGGTTAGGTTAGAGTTAGGTTAGGTTAGGTTAGGATTAGGTTAGGTTAGGTTAGGTTAGGTTAGGTTAGGTTAGGTTGGGATTAGGTTAGGTTAGGTTAGGTTAGGTTAGGTTGGGATTAGGTTAGGTTAGGTTAGGTTAAGTTAGGTTAAGGTTAAGGTTAGGTTAGGTTAGGTTAGGTTAGAGTTAGGTTAGGTTAGGTTAGGTTAAGGTTAGGTTGGGATTAGGTTAGGTTAGGTTAGGTTAGGTTAGGTTAGAGTTGGAACAGTTTAGGTTAGGTTAGGATTAGGTTAGGTTAAGTTAGGTTAGGTTAGGTTTTTTTTTTTTTTTTTTTTTTTTTTTTTTTTTTTTTTTTTTGAAGTACTGCGCGTTCCCCTGACGAGTCATTGTCAGGGATATTTTCCAGGCTTTTGTTTGTTCCTTTTTTATTGTTTTACAATTCCGCAATATTATAGGTTTACATTGCTTCTTTTTGTTATTCTGTTCAGTTCTTTGTTCTCTTTCATTTATATATTTTACATTTATACTTGTTCTTCTACATTCTATTCCTTTCATTTGCATTTCATTTTCCAAAATATACAATATATACGATTTATTTATTTCTTAGATTTACTTTTCTTATTATTTTAATACAGTATTCTATAAAATCATGTTTAGTTTCCTTTTGACAAATTAGTTGACTTAATTTTGTGGCTTCTATTTTAATTCCGGTTTTAATTCTATATCCTGTCGATCCTACAGTATGGGCACTCATTATTACGTGGATAACTGTTTCCGGAACATCCGGGTCGCAAATACACGACAGGCTCTCTTTGCACCCAGATCTATTCAGGTACTCCGAACCCGCCGTGCCCAGTGAGTAGTTGCGTGAGGTGTTTGTAGTTACCGATTTAATGAATTCCTGGGCGGCTATATAGATGTTGGGCAAAAATATCTTCGTGCCAGATGCCGTGGCTTCCTCCGTGTACCTCCGGTTCCATTCATGAAGAGTGTCCTCTCGGATTTGTCTCTTCATGAATGAAACCAGGCATTGGTAAATAGACAGGTTTTGTCTTTGTGTATGGCGCTGCGTGTTTCGCGAGCTCATCCGCTCTCATTTCCCGCTATCCCATGGGCCTTCACCCAGTACAGGGAGACGGTTTTTCCCTTTAGTATTGCCTGGCTTATGTTGTTTTGTGCCTGAATTGCTAAAGGGTGCCTTATCTCACTGTTGCATAAAGTATCTAGGGCGGCCCTAGAATCACTGAATATTCCAAATGAATATCCAGCTCTTTCCAGGGCCTCCACCGTTGCCTTTAGAGGAGAGCCAGAAGCTCAGCTTGGTATACTGTGCAATGGGACGACAGCAAACTTTGGACTTGGTTTCGACGCCGTCTTTCCGCGGAAAACGCGGCCCCGACCTTGCCCTCAAGCCCGCTGCCGTCCGTGTATATTTTATATTCGAGTTCCTTAGGTGCTGATCTGCTCCTGGCTCTCGAGGTGTTTGTACTCTAGATGTATCTTACGTGCAGGGTGTGTGGATTTGGTGTATAATACCTCCTTCTCGACCTCCCTATCTCCGTATGCATGCTCCTTTTTCCTTTCTTATCTCCAAATATTATTGTGGCAGCCTCTTTGATACGAAGGTCGAGAGGCAGTATTCCTGTTAGTGCGAGTGCGGGTTCGTGAAACCGTTCTGTATGCTCGGCATGGCCCTACTGGGCGAAACCTCTTTGCACGGCATTGAGCTGTTTTCTAGAAACTAGCTTTGCAGATTTCCCCAGGCTCCAGCCGCATACGTAATGATCAGTTCCACTGCTGCCGTGTATATTATTTTACTATTTCGGGTTTAGCCCCATGTTGGCCTGGCGCTCTGGTTAGATGTTTGTGTATGTTGAGTGCTTTTCTGCATGTGGGGGTGATGTGTTTGTTGAAGGTTAGTTTTCTGTCAATGTTTAGAAGCCAGCAGTTTGATTTCTTGGTCCATGTCAGTTAGGATCCCTCCATGCTCAGGCGTGGGTTGTCATATTTTAACCTGTTTGTTATGACCATTGCTTTTGTTTTTATGTGGTGCAAACTTGAGTTTGTTTTGACACCCCACGCCTGAACATAATCAGGTGCCTCCTAGCACTGGTGTTAATGCTCGACGTCTCCCCGCTAAATGCGAGCACGACGTCGTCGGCAAATGCCTGTGCGTGGTGCCCCCTCTGCTCCAGATCTTTTAATAAGGGGTCAATCAGGAGGTTCCATAAAATGGGTCCCCTATATCAGACCCTGTACACTGGCAGTACTTTGATGTCTCCTCTCCCGCATACCTCACTCTGACCTTTCTGTCTGTCAGGTAACTGTCCAGTATTCTACGGATGTTAATAGGGCACTTCTCCTTCGCTAATCTCATTCTGATGGCGGGCCACCAGGCGCTGTCAAAGGCTCCCTATGTCTAATGAAACAATGGTGACAATTAGTTTTGTTTCAGCTTATCGCGTACGTGTTCCATCAGATCATGGGGAGTCTTCCCGCTCTTCTGTGGTACGAAGCCATACTGTATCGCGAGAGAGCTCAGTCTGGGGACCAGATGCCACTTGAGGCGGCCAACAATCATCCTCTCGAGTAGTTTCCCATCACCGGGAGGAGGCCAATGGGTCTATAGGACTTTGGTGTGGTATAAGTTTCCTTATCCGGCTTTCTTATTACTACTACTGTGGCCTCCTTCCAGATGGTGGGAAAAGACTCAGTTCTAGGCATCTGTTGGCCATCATCAGAGTGGAAGTCCGTGTCGCCTTCGACCAACGCCCGAACAATATCACCCCGGTCACTCCATCCCCCAGGTGCCTTCTTCGGGTTAAAGGCTCTCGCGGCATTTAGCAGCTCCTCCTTACTAAAGGAGGGTCCTGTTCCTCTTCCTGATCCTGACCGTTTATTTGTTCCACTGCTCTTCTTATATCCCGATGATGGTTAGGTTGGGTTAGGTTGGGATTGGGATTAGGTTAGGTTAAGGTTAGGTTAGGTTAGGTTAGGTTAAGGTTAGGTTAGAGTTAGGTTAGGTTAGGTTGGGATTAGGTTAGGTTGGGTTGGGTTAGGTTGGGTTAGGTTAGGTTAGGTTAGGTTGGGTTAGGTTAGGTTAGGTTAGGTTAGGTTAGGTTAGGTTAGGTTAGGTTAAGGTTAGGTTAGGTTGGGTTAGGTTGGGTTAGGTTAGGTTGGGTTGGAGTTAGGTTAGGTTAGGTTAGGTTAGGTTAGGTTAGGTTAGGTTGGGTTGGGTTAGGTTAGGTTGGGTTGGGTTGGGATTGGGTTAGGTTAGGTTAGGTTAAGGTTAGGTTAAGGTTAGGTTAGGTTGGGTTAGGTTAGGATTTAGAGTTGGGTTAGGTTGGGTTAGGTTAGGTTAGGTTAGGTTGGGTTAGGTTAGGTTAGGTTAGGTTAGGTTGGGTTAGGTTAGGATTGGGTTAGGTTAAGGTTAGGTTAGGTTGGGTTAGGTTAGGTTGGAGTTAGGTTAGGTTAGGTTAGGTTAGGTTGAGTTAGGTTAGGTTAGGTTAGGTTAGGTTAGGTTAGGTTAGGTTAGGTTAGGTTAGGTTAGGTTAGGTTAGGTTAGGTTAGGTTAGGTTAGGTTAGGTTAGGTTAGGTTAGGTTAGGTTAGGTTAGGTTAGGTTAGGTTAGGTTAGGTTAGGTTAGGTTAGGTTAAGGTTAGGTTAGGTTAGGTTAGGTTAGGTTAGGTTAGGTTAGGTTAGGTTAGGTTAGGTTAGGTTAGGTTAGGTTAGGTTAGGTTAAGGTTAGGTTAGGTTAGGTTAGGTTAAGGTTAGGTTGAGTTAGGTTAGGTTAGGTTAAGGTTAGGTTAGGTTAGGTTAGGTTAGGTTGGAACAGGTTAGAGTTAGGTTAGGTTAAGGTTAGGTTAGGTTAGGTTGGGTTAGGTTGGGTTAGGTTAGGTTAGGATTGGAGTTAGAGTTGGGTTAGGTTAGGTTAGGTTAGGTTAGGTTAGAGTTGGGATTAAGTTAGGTTAGGTTAGGTTAGGTTAGGTTAGGTTAGGTTGGAGTTAGGTTAGGTTGGGTTAGGTTAGGTTAGGTTAGGTTAAGTTAGAGTTAGAGTTAGGTTAGGTTAGGTTAGGTTAGGTTAGGTTAGGTTAGGTTAGGTTAGGTTAGGTTAGGTTGGGTTAGGTTGGAGTTAGGTTAGGTTAGGTTAGGTTAGGTTAGAGTTAGGTTAGGTTAGGTTAGGTTGGGATTTAGGTTAGGATTTAGGTTAGAGTTAGGTTGGGATTTAAGTTAGAGTTAGGTTAGGTTAGGTTAGGTTAGGTTAGGATTAGAGTTAGGTTAGGTTAGGTTAGGTTAGGTTAGGTTTTTTTTTTTTTTTTTTTTTTTTTTTTTTTTTTTTTTTTTTTTTTTTTTTTTTTTATATTAGTGACCCCATTTTTGCAGGTGTCTCGCATGTATATTCCTCCTGACATGCTTATCGTCAGGGACTTTTTGTGCTTTTAATCATTACATATATGTCAAACTATTAATATTTACATGTCCACTTTAAAATAAACATTTCCTCTTTATTGCGTTGATATATAACAAAATTTCAATTTTTCCTTAATATCTATATTGCTTATCATATATCTATATCTAATTTTTCGTTATCGCTATAGTTAGGATATAAACATATTTACTACTCTTCTATTTATTATACCTTTTTTTTTTTTTTAATTGTACATATAAGTGTATATGTATGCTATGTAACATAATTGCTGTACAGTGTATAATTGATTTGTCTCCTTATTGTTTCCTACTACTATTGTTTATTACTTATTTATTACTTTGCTGGCTATGTATTTACAAAAACTGATAAACTTATCCTAGATTCCTTATTTCCTAATAATTTCGTGTATATTATTTCTGCTTATTTTATTTCTATTTCTATCCTCCGTATCCTTCTCTCTGCTGTACATTGGACATTCTGTGATAAGGTGGATCACACTTTCCACCTTATCGTCACTCCTGAGCGCACGCAGAACTCTCCCTTGCATTTGAATCTATGCAAATTACTCGGAGAACCCGCCGTGCCCTATCAACACTAATGTCCAGTACCCAGTGGGTTCCCTGATCTCACGATCTTATATGCATTTTGTCGCCTGCAGAAGGAAGATCTTTGTTGTTGACGCTGTTTGGCTTGTCTCGTATCTTCGGTTCCATTCCTCAAGCGACTTCTCACGGTTGTTGCTTGGCGAATAGAGTGGGAGAAGAAGGTCATAGTTGGGCTTTGTTGTTTGATCTTTGAGTGCTGCCTCTTTAGCCAGTTTGTCAAAGCTCTTTCGTACCTTCAATTCCACAGTGTGCTTTGATCCAGAACAAGGATATGTGTTTGTTCTGGAGTTTAGCAGCTTTGATATTTGCACGAGATTGAACAGGGTGGTGCGTTGGAGACGTTGATGATGACCGTCTCCGAGCGTGATCTCGAGTCGCTGTATATGCCATAGCTCATTTCTTGACGTTCTAATATCGTCCGTGTGGCTGTGCATATGGCCAAGTTCCGCTTGATATACCGTGCAGTACGGTGACAATTTCAATTTGGCAGCTTTGACCTCTGCTTCGCTATTCCATAAGGAACAGCGCTTTGCCGACGCACCATCAATTTACTGCCATCCGTATATACTCGAATCGTTTGAGTATTTTGGCAATCAGCTTGCTCTTGGTTCATCAAACTTATGAACCCCAGACTCATATGTTCCGCTGGGT
This sequence comes from Teinopalpus imperialis, assembly GCA_029286865.1. Lineage (NCBI taxonomy): Eukaryota > Metazoa > Arthropoda > Insecta > Lepidoptera > Papilionidae > Teinopalpus > Teinopalpus imperialis. The sequence goes on from JAGSMU010000605.1 coordinate 12,835, forward strand.
GAGGTGTTGTCGTATGCAACAACTTGTTCCCACTTCTCTATCTCCAAGGCCTTCCCAGTATACCCCTTCTTGACTTCATAGGTGACGCTGCCTCTAATTCTGAATCCGAGTAGAACTAACCCGGACAGCAGCACCAAGGCGGCATTTAAGGAAACAGTTTTGTATGCCGCTGTTAGTTTTTGAGCAAAAGCCCTCTGGACATTGTTCAGCTGCTTTTGCACCCTATTTTTCTAGTCGCCGGTGCCCATACACTGGAGGCGTACGTCTTCACTAGCTCCACAGTCGCGGTGTATATAATGCGGATGACTTCCGGGTGTAGGCCCCAGCTAATTCTTGCTGCTCTAAGCTGCTTATAAATGTTGATAGCTTTCTTACTCACCTCCACTACATGTTTATTGAGGTGAGTTTGCTATCGATGTGAAGTCCCAGGATCATTTTACGTCATCAGACATGCCAATGTCGGCCCACCCATCCTCAATCTTGGAACATCATGCTTCAGCTTTCGGGTGACTAACATGGCTTTAGTCTTTGATGGACCAAAAGTAGGCTTATTTTGATGCCCCAATCCCGAACATAGGCAAGGCGGCATTGGCCGATTTTTCATTTCCAGGCAGAGTTTCCAACGAAGCAGGGACAACGTCGTCAGCAAACGCTTGGCAATAGTCGCCTCGACGTTCGAGTCCTTTTAATGGGGGTCAAGGAGCAAGGTTCCACAAAATGGGGCCGCCAATCGATCCTGCACACGGCCTTTTGTGGCATCCTTTGTATGTTCAACCCCTCCATATCTGGCTTCTTGACCTTTCTGTTACGTAAGTAGCTGTCAAGAATTCTCCGGATATTAATTGGGCTTTTCCTGTGCCAAGCGGACTCTAATCACTTGAGCCACCATGCGTTGTCAAAGGCTCCCTCTATGTCCAGAGATACCGACCATCTTCTTCCTTCTATTTTTGGCGTATATATAGTTAACTAAGACATAGAGGAGTCCTCGAATTGCTTTCTGGGGCATAGATCCGTATTGGCAGAGACTCATCTTTGGTAGAATGTGCCACTTCAGCCTACTCTGAAATCCAGCTTCTCCAGTATCTTTCCCATCACTGTAGCAATCCTATTGGCCTGTATGCTTTGGGTTAGTGTAGTTCTCCTTCCCAGGCTTACGTGTGCCACTACCGTCACCTCTTTCAAAGGTCAGGAAGTCTCCATTTCTAGGCATTTGTTGATCAGTGATAGGAAAAACTCCGGGATCACAGGATATAGCATGACTGCAGATGTCGGCAGTAAAGCCATCAACAGGGCCTTCTTGGGGTTAAATGATTCGGTCGCGGTGGAGCTCCTCCGTAGTGAACGGTGGAGTCCTTCTGCTCGTCGATAGAGACCAACCGTTGGCTCAGCTCAGCCTGCTCTCTTGTCAGTCGATGGTCAGTGTATCCTCTTCCGCTAAATCGTCCGGGTAGAAGCTTCTGTCAGTACTCTTGCTTTGATTCCGTAGATAAAGGTATACATCCTTTTCAGGGGCAAATCCTCATGTCGTTTGGCGGTCCTACTCATGTATATATACCTTCCCATACTCCCTCCTTATCCTGTGCCACAGAACCCTTTCCAGCTTTCGATTTGCGCGTTTTTACCTCCCCTTCTCATATTTTTCTTTAATTTGCAGGTACTCATCGACGACTTTCGCTCTCGGACCGGTGCTGCACAGCGGATTCGACGCTTCTTGGTAGGGACCTCTTTCTTCATCAAGTAGAGCTCCTGGACATCCACGGCAAGGTAAGTTTTGATTTGGATTTCTTTTTCGGTAGGAGTATCCTCCCATACCTTTTTGATAATACGAGTATACCCCTCCGTCAAAAGAATCAAAATCCTTTGCATTTTACTTTTCTAAATTTTCCTTATTTATGGCACTTTCCTCCCTTCAGTTGGTATAAAAGCTTCTCATGAAATTGAATCAATTAGCCCTTTTGGTGCCATAAATTCGTGTCGTTCTTTGTGTGCTCCTTACCTTTTGCTTTAATAAGCCTGATGTTAAAGGTCAGTGTGTTGTGGTCGGAACTTGTGATAGTTTCGTCCACTGTCGATCCTCTACCAAGTTTGCTCGCATGAAGACAGGCTGTGACATCGATATATGGCTGGAGAAACGTTTGTTGCCTCTGATGGTATCAAATGTGGGATATCCCCTTCATTGACTACATGCAACCCCATTTCATCTATGGTACCAAACATTTCTTCTCCTCTTTGGTCTATCGTCTCCGCCCACCATGTATTCTTAGCGTTTGCATCGCCTCCTAATACAAGCATTTTGGTTTGCCTACCTCCTTTTGTATGTTCTTCAACTTTACTCCAGGTATGGCTCTATGGGTTGTTCTGGCTCAAAGTAGCATGAAACCACAGCGATTTCCCAGGCGCGAGTTTGGATCCCCACCACCACGATGTTATTTGTGGTGAGTTTCGAAGGAATTGTTTATCTCAAGTTATCGTCTTGGACTGGCAATGGCCACCTTGACAGCCCTTCTCCTGGCTCGTGCTCTGGAAGATCCTCACCCCTTGGCTTTTCATACACTTTGGGTTGCCTACATAAGGTTCCTGGAGCAGTGCAAAACCACTTTCTCTTATCTGCTTCTATCATTAATTCTGCTGTGGCTAATTCCTTTCGTTGGAGTTGGCCTGGAATGCTGTAAGGCCTCTCACCGTGTGTGGTGGCTTACGTTGGATGCGCTTTGGTCCCTAGAGACGCCCATAGCAATAGGCTGTAATTGGCGCGGGCCATGGCATCCACTTACGCCTGATAGGACCTCCTGATTGAATGCATTGTGGTTCGCCACAGTTAATTTTGCTCAGAGGGTACGGATTGCAGCATGTTGGTGCATTACCAGCAAAGTCGCTCTCACTCATTCTGCCCTTGTGGGCTCCACCACCCAGTAACTGCATTTTTCAGTAGTGTCCTTGCAGAGGCTTCGGCTGTGTCCGTATCCCAGGCATAGTGAGCACTGTATCAGCGGCGACTGATCTTCAACCCGCACACACGTTGCAGATCTGTATTGCTCGACCCGCCGTGGTAAGGCATGCCATACTGCTGGGGAGACTTGCAGCACGAGTATTGTAGTATGCGGATTCCTCGTTTTCCGTCTGTACCTCGCTGCAATTCTCACGTCCTGTTCTTTGATGTCTGCCAGCAAGTGACCGTTTTGTTTTTAAGTGCTTTCACTACCTCTTCATTCCGTGTGAACGGCTAGCACATCTCGCACTATAATCAGAGGATCCTGTTCTGAGCCTCTTTGGCTTGCCAGATTACTGGTCTTGACTGCATCACTAATTTTTGGTAGCTCCTCTTTGCTATGGCATCTAAAATGATCTTTTGATCTCTTGCTTTGCGCAGCCTATCCACGCGCATACCGCTATTCTTGGCATCCACAGCGTCCCTTACTTTCACGGGAAGTTCTGCGCTAGTGTCTTCTTTGACATCGATGTTATGATGATCGTGTGCATGGGCGCTCTTGTGTGTGTTTCGGCCGTTGTTCTGCCTCAGCATGAATAGGCTGTGAGTATTGCACGGACGCTGAGATCATTTTGAAGTCAGCAGCCTTTTGTCGGTTTGGTGACTTCTGCGTATGAGAGTCCTGTTCGCCTTCGGGGCCGAAATTATCCGCTTGATATCCTCAGATGGGGAGTTAGTGTATGCTTTTTGCATTCCAATAACATGTCGGTATATGCTCTTTCATGTTTTTCATGAGGTTCTTCATTAACTCTACCTGCGACGTCGCTTCCGTGAAGCAGCCGATGTGACCTACTTCTCCTTCCCTTCCGGCTCTTGTCCATCCTTGGCGCCTCGCTTCTTTGCCAGTTAGTGAGAGCCTTTCGATTGCTTGAGTAACCCCAGATTTTATATCTGCCTTCCAGATTATTGGGACTCTTAGTAAAGGTCTTTGCTCTTACTAAGCAGGCCTTGCCTCTGCTGATCTGCTGGCGTGCCAGGCTTTGATGGTGGTGATGCAGTTTTGCGATCTCCGCCGATGTCCTGCGGCTTACGACTGATGAGGGGCCAGCCTCCTCAGTCTGTTCAGGGATTATCTCTGTGTTCGACTTCATTTTGTCGTTCCTTTTACGGGTGTGCAGTGCCCACAAACATGCCCATTTTGTTGTAAAGAGATGTGTATAATTTAAATTAAAAATAAAGATCTATCTCTAGGGTAAATAAAATAAATTTTTCTATTGCGACGTGTATGAATCCACGTCAATGTGAGAACTAGGGGGTGGGCGGGCAGTTTTTCTTATTTCCGTGCGTTTCCTTCGCAGGTTGCGCCTGAATCGACGGTTGTGGACCGGAGTCGACCGATCGGAAGCAAAAACAGGGCGAATAACGAAGAAATAAAAAAATTTTTTGTTCGAATTAGAGTATTACGTAACTATGGAACTAAAGTGTGATTAATACTAGAAACCGGCCTCGAAGCGGCTCGAAAAGACTAAAAATGCGTGGACTACACAAATACCCAAGCTAAAATAAACAAGAAGCCCAGGAAATGCTTTGAACACTGCAACACGGGGATATCAGCAAATTCCTTTAAAACAGGGCTTCACCATTACACCTCGGTTTCATACAAAATGCTGATTTTTCTTATTTCCGTGCGTTTCCTTCGCAGGTTGCGCCTGAATCGACGGTTGTGGACGAGTCGACCGATCAGAGCAAAAACAGGGCGAAAAACGAAGAAATAAAAATTTTTTGTTCAATTAAATTACGTAACTATGGAACTAAAGGGAATTAATGATTAATACTAGAAACCGGCCTCGAAGCGGCTCGAAGACTAAAAATGCGTGGACTACACAAGTACAACTAAAATAAACAAACTTGAAATGCTTTGAACACTGCAACACGAGGATATCAACCCAAATTCCTTTAAAACAGGGACACCATTACCTCGGTTTCATACAAAATGCTGATTTTTCTTATTTCCGTGCGTTTCCTTCGCGAGTTGCCCTGAATCGACGGTTGTGGACCGGAGTCGACCGATCGGAAGCAAAAACAGGGCGAATAACGAAGAAATAAAAATTTTTTTTGTTCGAATTAGAATACGTAACTATGGAACTAAAGTGTGATTAATACTAGAAACCGGCCTCGAAGCGGCTCGAAAAGACTAAAAATGCGTGGACTACACAAATACAACTTCGATGGCTGCGGGCCGGGACCGGACCGCCGAGAGCAAAAACAGCACAGAAAAGGAAGAAACAAAAATGAACGCGATTAAAATTACGTAAGCATGAAAACCAAAGGTGAGCGGATTAAACTAGAAATGGCCTGAATACGGCACGAGAACGGTGTCTACCGATTAGACCACACAAATACCACAAGAAAACAAATTGAGATGCCATGGACCCACCAAAGGAGGAGGCGTGGGTTTCAGGCTAGGCCAGGTTAGGCTAGGTCAAGAATAGGCTAGGCTAGCTAGGCTAGGTTAGGTTAGGCTAGTTAGCCAGGCTAGGCTAGGCTAGGCCAGGCTAGGCCAGGCTAGGCTAGGCTAGGCTAGGCCAGGCTAGGTCAGGCTCAGGCTTAGCCAGGCTAGGCTAGGCTAGGCTAGGTTAGGCTAGGTTAGGTTAGGCTAGGTTGTGGGTCAGGCTAGGCTAGGTTGTGGCTAGCTAGGCCAGGTTAGGCTAGGTTAGGTTAGGCCAGGCTAGGGTTAGGCTAGGCCAGGCTAGGCCAGGGTTCAGCCAGGCTAGGCTAGGCCAGGTTAGGTTACTAGGCTAGGCCAGGGTTAGGCTAGGTTAGGTTAGGCTAGGCTAGGCTAGGCCAGGTTAGGCTAGGCTAGGTTAGGCTAGGCCAGGTTAGGTTGTGGCCAGGCCAGGTTGAAGCCAGGGTTAGGTTAGGCCAGGTTAGTTAGGTTAGGCTAGGCTAGGTTGAAGCCAGGTTGCCAGGTTAGTTAGGCCAGGCCAGGCTCAGGCCAGGCCAGGCCAGGGCCAGGCCAGGTCAGGTTAGGTCAGCCAGGGGTTGTAGGCCAGCTAGGTTGTAATAGGTCAATAGGCTAGCCAGGTTAGGTCAGGTTGTGGGGCCATTAGGTTAGGTTAGGCCAGGCCAGGTTAGGTTAGGCTAGGTTAGGTTAGCCAGGTTGTGGTCAGGGTTAGGTTAGGCTAGGCTTAGGTTAGGTTAGGCTAGCCAGGGTTGTAAGGCCGGGACCGG
>JAGSMU010000606.1:0-19410 GCA_029286865.1 Teinopalpus imperialis
ACCGCCGAGAGCAAAACAGCACAGAAAAGGAAGAAACAAAAATGAACGCGATTAAAATTACGTAAGCATGAAAACCAAAGGGTGAGTGATTAAAACTAGAAATGGCCTGAATACGGCACGAGAACGGTGTCTACCGATTAGACCACACAAATACCACAAGAAAACAAATTGAGATGCCATGGACCCACCAAAGGAGGAGGCGTGGGTTTCAGGCTAGGCCAGGTTAGGCTAGGTTAGGTTAGAGTTAGGTTAGGTTAGCTAGGCTAGGTTAGGTTAGGCTAGGTTAGGCCAGGCTAGGCTAGGCTAGGCCAGGCTAGGCCAGGCTAGGCTAGGCTAGGCTAGGCCAGGCTAGGTTAGGCTAGGCTAGGCCAGGCTAGGCTAGGCTAGGCTAGGTTAGGCTAGGTTAGGTTAGGCTAGGTTGTGGGTTAGGCTAGGCTAGGTTGTGGTTAGGCTAGGCCAGGTTAGGCTAGGTTAGGTTAGGCCAGGCTAGGTTAGGCTAGGCCAGGCTAGGCCAGGTTAGGCCAGGCTAGGCTAGGCCAGGTTAGGTTAGGCTAGGCTAGGCCAGGTTAGGCTAGGTTAGGTTAGGCTAGGCTAGGCTAGGCCAGGTTAGGCTAGGCTAGGTTAGGCTAGGCCAGGTTAGGTTAGGTTAGGCCAGGCCAGGTTAGGCCAGGGTTAGGTTAGGCCAGGTTAGTTAGGTTAGGCTAGGCTAGGTTAGGCCAGGTTAGGCCAGGTTAGGTTAGGCCAGGCCAGGCTAGGCCAGGCCAGGCCAGGCCAGGCTAGGCCAGGTTAGGTTAGGCCAGGGCTAGGTTAGGCCAGGCTAGGTTAGGTTAGGTTAGGCTAGGCCAGGTTAGGTTAGGTTGTGGGTTAGGTTAGGTTAGGCCAGGCCAGGTTAGGTTAGGCTAGGTTAGGTTAGGCCAGGTTAGGTTAGGTTAGGTTAGGTTAGGCTAGGCTAGGTTAGGTTAGGCTAGGCTAGGTTAGGTTAGGTTAAGGTTAGGTTAGGCCAGGTTAGGCTAGGTTAGGCCAGGCTAGGCTAGGTTAGGTTAGGTTAGGTTAGGTTAGGCCAGGTTAGGCCAGGGCTAGGTTAGGTTAGGCCAGGGTTAGGTTAGGTTAGGTTAGGCTAGGTTAGGTTAGGTTGAGTTAGGTTAGGTTAGGCCAGGTTAGGCTAGGTTAGGTTAGGTTAGGTTAGGCTAGGTTAGGGTTAGGCCAGGTTAGGTTAGGTTAGGCTAGGCCAGGGTTAGGTTAGGCTAGGCTAGGTTAGGTTAGGTTAGGTTAGGCTAGGCTAGGTTAGGTTAGAGTTAGGTTAGGTTGGGATTAGGTTAGGTTAGGCCAGGCTAGGCTAGGCTAGGCCAGGCTAGGTTAGGCTAGGTTAGGCTAGGTTAGGCTAGGCTAGGCCAGGCTAGGCCAGGCTAGGCTAGGCCAGGCTAGGCTAGGCCAGGCTAGGCTAGGCCAGGCCAGGCCAGGCCAGGCCAGGCCAGGCCAGGCCAGGCCAGGCTAGGTTAGGCTAGGCCAGGCCAGGCTAGGCCAGGCCAGGCCAGGCCAGGCCAGGCCAGGCCAGGCCAGGCCAGGCTAGGCTAGGTTAGGCTAGGCTAGGCTAGGCTAGGCCAGGCCAGGCTAGGCCAGGCTAGGCTAGGTTAGGTTAGGCCAGGCTAGGCCAGGCCAGGCCAGGCTAGGCCAGGCCAGGCTAGGTTAGGCTAGGCCAGGCCAGGCTAGGCCAGGCTAGGCCAGGCTAGGTTAGGTTAGGCTAGGCCAGGCCAGGCTAGGCTAGGCCAGGCTAGGCTAGGCTAGGCTAGGCTAGGCTAGGCCAGGTTAGGCTAGGTTAGGTTAGGCCAGGCTAGGCCAGGCTAGGCCAGGCTAGGTTAGGTTAGGCTAGGCCAGGCTAGGCCAGGCCAGGCCAGGCTAGGTTAGGCTAGGTTAGGTTAGGTTGGGATTAGGTTAGGTTAGGCTAGGCTAGGCTAGGCCAGGCTAGGCTAGGCCAGGCTAGGCCAGGCTAGGCCAGGTTAGGCTAGGCCAGGTTAGGCTAGGCCAGGTTAGGCTAGGCCAGGTTAGGCTAGGTTAGGTTAGAGTTAGGTTAGGTTAGGCCAGGCTAGGTTAGGCTAGGCCAGGCCAGGCCAGGCTAGGCTAGGTTAGGTTAGGTTGGGATTAGGTTAGGTTAAGGTTAGGTTAGGCTAGGCTAGGCCAGGTTAGGCTAGGCCAGGCTAGGTTAGGCTAGGCTAGGCCAGGCTAGGCTAGGCCAGGCCAGGCCAGGCCAGGCCAGGCCAGGCTAGGCTAGGCTAGGCCAGGCTAGGCTAGGTTAGGTTAGGTTAGGTTGGAGTTGGGTTAGGTTAGGCCAGGCTAGGCCAGGCTAGGCCAGGCCAGGCTAGGCTAGGCTAGGCTAGGTTAGGCTAGGCTAGGTTAGGCTAGGCTAGGCTAGGCCAGGCTAGGCCAGGTTAGGCTAGGCTAGGCCAGGTTAGGCCAGGCTAGGCTAGGCCAGGCTAGGCCAGGCCAGGCCAGGCCAGGCCAGGCCAGGCCAGGCCAGGCCAGGCCAGGCTAGGCTAGGCCAGGCTAGGCCAGGCCAGGCCAGGCCAGGCTAGGCCAGGTTAGGCTAGGCCAGGCTAGGCCAGGTTAGGCTAGGTTAGGTTAGGCCAGGCTAGGTTAGGCTAGGCCAGGCTAGGCCAGGCCAGGCTAGGCTAGGCCAGGTTAGGCTAGGCCAGGCTAGGTTAGGTTAGGTTGGGATTAGGTTAGGTTAGGTTAGGTTAGGCTAGGCCAGGTTAGGCTAGGCCAGGCCAGGCCAGGCCAGGCCAGGCCAGGCCAGGCCAGGCTAGGCCAGGCCAGGCTAGGCCAGGTTAGGCTAGGCCAGGCCAGGCTAGGCTAGGCTAGGCTAGGTTAGGCTAGGCCAGGCCAGGCTAGGCTAGGTTAGGTTAGGTTAGGTTAGGCTAGGCCAGGCCAGGCCAGGCCAGGCCAGGCTAGGCCAGGCCAGGCTAGGCCAGGCCAGGCCAGGCCAGGCCAGGCCAGGCTAGGTTAGGTTAGGTTAGGTTAGGTTAGGTTGGGTTAGGTTGTGGCTAGGTTAGGTTAGGTTAGGTTAGGTTAGGCTAGGTTAGGTTAGGTTAGGTTAGGTTAGGCTAGGTTAGGTTAGGTTAGGCTAGGTTAGGTTAGGTTAGGTTAGGTTAGGTTAGGTTAGGTTAGGTTAGGCTAGGCTAGGCTAGGCTAGGTTAGGTTAGGCTAGGCTAGGTTAGGTTAGGTTAGGTTAGGTTAGGTTAGGTTAGGTTAGGTTAGGTTGGGTTAGGTTAGGTTAGGTTAGGTTAGGTTAGGTTAGGTTAGGTTAGGCTAGGTTAGGTTAGGTTAGGTTAGGTTAGGTTAGGTTAGTTAGGTTAGGTTAGGTTAGGTTAGGTTAAGGTTAGGTTAGGCTAGGTTAGGCTAGGCTAGGTTAGGTTAGGTTAGGTTAGAGTTAGGTTAGGTTAGGCCAGGCTAGGCTAGGCTAGGTTAGGTTAGGTTAGGTTAGGTTAGGTTAGGCTAGGTTAGGCTAGGTTAGGCTAGGTTAGGCTAGGCTAGGTTAGGTTAGGCTAGGTTAGGTTAGGCTAGGTTAGGTTAGGTTAGGTTAGGTTAGGCCAGGTTAGGCTAGGTTAGGTTAGGTTAGGTTAGTTAGGTTAGGTTAGGTTAGGTTGTGGCTAGGTTAGGTTAGGCTAGGTTAGGCTAGGTTAGGTTAGGCTAGGTTAGGTTGTGGCTAGGTTAGGTTAGTTAGGTTAGGTTGGAGTTAGGTTAGGTTAGGTTAAGGTTAGGTTAGGTTAGGTTGGGTTGGGTTAGGTTAGGTTAGGTTAGGTTAGGTTAGGTTAGGTTAGTTAGGTTAGGTTAGGCTAGGTTAGGTTAGGTTGGAGTTAGGTTAGGTTGTGGCTAGGTTAGGTTAGGTTGGGATTAGGTTAGGTTAGTTAGGTTAGGTTGTGGCTAGGTTAGGTTAGGTTAGGTTAGGTTAGGTTAGGTTAGGCTAGGCTAGGTTAGGTTAGGCTAGGTTAGGTTAGGTTAAGGTTAGGTTAGGTTGTGGCTAGGTTAGGTTAGGTTAGGTTAGGTTGGAGTTAGGTTAGGTTAGGCTAGGTTAGGTTAGTTAGGTTAGGTTAGGTTAGGTTAGGCTAGGTTAGGCTAGGTTAGGCTAGGTTAGGTTAGGCTAGGTTAGGTTAGGTTAGGTTAGGTTAGGCTAGGTTAGGTTAGGCTAGGTTAGGTTAGGTTAGGCTAGGTTAGGTTAGGTTAGGTTAGGTTAGGTTAGGCCAGGTTAGGTTAGGGTTTTTTTTTTTTTAGACCCTCATTTCTGGGGCCCTTGCATGTATTACCCTGACATGATAACTCAGGGACTTTTTGTTCTTTCTAACATTATCCACTTACACTATTTTTAGTCGAGTCTTATCTCTGTATACATCGTATTCTATTCTTATATATATTTCTTCTTAGTCAAACTTAATATATATATAGTTCTAAATTTAGTTACTATGTAGTATATATAACTAAATATTCACACACATACTACCATCCCTCATACATTCATTTTGTTTTATTTTGTCGTATAGCTTTCATCGCCACACGCTTGCAGAAATGCAGGAATTTCTGGCTAAAATCTCTGCTACTGATAAGGACTGGCAAGTTATTTATTGTTACTTTTAAACCTGTGTAGCTCTCAACATTGAGCCTCTCCTGCGTTGACAGGACACTCCGTTATGAGGTGCAAGATATCCTCCTTGATGGTGTCGTCACAGACACACGACGGGCTCTTTACACCTGAAGCGGTTCAAGTATTCGGAGAAACCGCCGTGGCCCGTGAACACCTGCACAGACAGAGCGTCCATCTCCAGGTTTTAATTACGCTGAAGGCTTCTGACGCGTCCGGGAAGAAGGCTTTGGAAGCCGTAATACCTTCCGATACCTCCTGTTCCATTCATCAACCGACTCCAAACGGATTTGTCGCTTGACGAACGAGACAGGGCATCGATCGTAGTCGGGGTCCTCTTGGTCTTAATTGCAGCCTCCTTTGCAAGTTCGTCCGCCCTCTCGTTCCTCCAAACCTGCGTGGGCTTTCACCCATGTTAGGGAGATGTTCTTCCCACGTCCCCGCAATGTACAGATGTTTTGTCGTGCTTTCACCGCGAGGGGATGCAGGAATCCGGGTTAATAACCGTTTGGAGGGCGGACCTGAGTCGCAATAGACCCTGAAGTTCCGTGCAGAGTGCCGTAGTGCCCACTCGGTGGCTTCACTGATTGCCAGCAATTCCGCCTGGTAGACGGTGCAGTAATCACCCAGCTTGAGTTTTCGGGTATCCTTCTTCGGCCGCGCCTATCCAAATGGATAGTGCCGCTCCGACTTTCCCCTCGATTTTACTACCGTCGGTGTAAATTCGGACGGTAGTCTCGTCTTGCGTAGGCAAATCCACACCGTCCCCCATGCAGGTGAAGTCCAGCTCCAGCCTTTCGGCAGGATGTGGCATCTCGGCGTAGGGAGTCCAGTCTCCATATCCTGTCCCCTACCACTCGCCGCGATATGCCTCTCTTTACTTGGTAAAGAGAGGCTGCTTCCCTGATCCTTATATCCAGGGGAAGCAATCCGGCTAGCAGCAGGGCTGAATGCAGGGAGACGGTCCTATACGATTTCACAATCTTCTGGACAAACCCTCTCTGCACGGAGTCCAGCTGCTTTCTGGCAGACTTTAGTGTCGCCGACGCCCATGCGCCCGCAGCGTACAGCGCGATCGTCGGCTCCACCACCGCCGTATAAAATGGTCTCTAACCAATCTGGGGTTCAATCCCCATTGACCTTAGCGTTCTCGACAGTTGGACGTACAGACTCTGCGCCTTCCGACACATTTGCAATGTGCGCGTTGAACGTGAGTCCGTCGTCCACTGTGAGGCCGAAGTATCTTGATGTTCTTGGAGGCTCGATCCTCACACCGCCCATGGTCAGGAGTGGTGAGTCAAACTTCAGCTTCCTCGTCACTACCATAGCCTTAGTTTTGTGTGCTGCGAAGTTTAGCTTATTTTTGACCCCCACCCCGAACATAATCGAGTACCGGTTCGGCTCTCCGTTGCACTTCTAGTGCATTGTCCCCGAGATAATCAAAATCACGTCATCAGCAAAGGCCTGACAGTATACCCCTCTGCCCCAATTCTTCCAGAAGAGGATTAAGCAGCAGGTTCCACAGCGTAGGACCCCCAATGGATCCTTGCACGCACCCTTTGTCGTACGCTTGACCCATTCCCGCACCGGCGAACCCGACGCGCACTGATCGATCGCTAAGATAGCTGTCAATTAGGCGCCTCAGGTCCACCGGGCATCCGGTCTCCGCCAGTCTGAGTCTGATCGCGGGCCACCACGCATTATCGAATGCTCCTCTATGTCCAGCGACACCAAAACAATGAGCTTTTTCTCACGAAGCCGATCATTTAGGTGTCCCATCATGGCACAGAGGAGTCTTCGGTACTACGTTGCGGCATGAAGCCGTACTGGCTGTCACTGATTCAGTACCTTATGTGCCACCTGATTCTCTGGACAACCATCTTTTCGCAGATCTTACCCAGTACCGGCAAGAGACCTATGGGTCTGTAGGACTGGTCCGCGTATGTGTCCTTTCCCGGCTTCCGTATGACTACTACCACAGCTTCCTTCCACCTTGCAGGGAAGTAAGAAAGACTTAGGCACTTGTTCATAAGTGCGAGGAACAGGTCAGGGTCCAGTGTGATTGCCGTACAGCAGATGTCGGAGGTAAGGCCGTCCATTCCAGGCGCCTTTTTTGGATTGAACGACGACGCGGCCCACAGCAGTTCGCTCTTGGTGAATAGTGGGTTGCATGAGTCATCACGCAGCCCCTCATTTATTGTATCTGCAATTTCTCTTACTTGCTTGTGTTCCACGTCGTCGTTGGCGGGATTATCCTCTGGATAGAACGTATCCGCCAGCAATTCCGGCTGGACTCCTCGCCTCCCAGTACTACTCCATTTCGTACCAGAGGAACGTCCTCTTGTCTCACCGCTGCGTCTAATCACCCGGTATATACCGTCCCACATCGACTCCTATCTTGCTGGCTTGCTGCCCTCCTCTCCCAGCTGGCGGTTTGCGCTTTCACTTCAAGGAAATAGTTTTCCTGGCCTCAAGGTACTGCTCTCGACAACCCACCTCGGCGGATCGGTGCAGCGCAAGAGATTCTGCGCTTTCCGCGGGCCTGCTGAGGGTTAGTGAGTTCCACCGTCCACCAGGGCAATCCTATAAATTTCTTACTGCTGACTTTTTAAGTGTTTTTCACACGTTTCCTGGCAATAATATGGTTAGGTTAGGTTAAGGTTAGGTTAGGTTAGGTTAGGTTAGGTTAGGTTAGGTTAGGTTAGGTTGGGTTAGGTTGGAGTTGGGTTAGGTTAGGTTGGGATTAGGTTAGGTTAGAGTTAGGTTAGGTTAGGTTAGGTTAGGTTAGGTTAGGTTAGGTTAGGTTAGGTTAGGTTAGGTTGGGTTAGGTTAGGTTAGGTTAGGCCAGGTTAGGTTAGGTTGGGTTGGGTTAGGTTGGGATTAGGTTAGGTTAGGTTAGGTTAGGTTAGGTTAGGTTAGGTTGGGATTAGGTTAGGTTAGGTTGGAGTTAGGTTAGGTTAGGTTAGGTTAGGTTAGGTTAGGTTGGGTTAGGTTAGGTTAGGTTGGGATTAGGTTAGGTTAGGTTGGAGTTGGGTTAGGTTGGGATTAGGTTAGGTTAAGGTTAGGTTGGGTTGGGTTAGGTTAGAGTTAGGTTAGGTTAGGTTAGGTTAGGTTAGGTTAGGTTAGGTTAGGTTAGGTTAGGTTAGGTTAGGTTAGGTTAGGTTAGGTTGGAGTTAGGTTAGGTTGGAGTTAGGTTAGGTTAGGTTAGGTTAGGTTAGGTTTTTTTTTTTTAACTTTTGTTAATTACAATTCAATCAGTAGAGGTTTACATTTCACTTCTTTTGTTATTCTATTTCAGTTCTTTGTTCTCTTTCTTTTATATATTTTACATTTACACTTGTTCTAGAATATACTATTATATACGATTTATTTATTTCTTAGATTTACTTTTCTTATTATTTTAATACAGTATTCTATAAAATCATGTTTAGTTTCCTTTTGACAAATTAGTCGACTTAATTTTGTGGCTTCTATTTTAATTCCGGTTTTTAATTCTATGTCCTGTCGATCCCTACAATGCACTGGGCACTCTGTTATTACGTGGATAACTGTTTCCGTAACATCCGGGTCGCAAATACACGACGGACTCTCTTTGCACCCGAATCGATTCAGGTACTCGAGAACCCGCCGTGCCCAGTGAGTAGTTGCGTGAGGTGCATGTTTGTAGTTACCGATTTTATGAATTCCTGGGCTATATAGATGTTGGGCAAAATATCTTCGTGCCAGATGCCGTGGCTTCCTCCGTGTACCTCCGGTTCCATTCATGAAGAGTGTCCTCTCGGATTTGTCTCTTCATGAATGAAACCGGGCATTGGTCGTAGACAGGTTTGTCTTTGTGTATAAAGGTTGCCTGTTTGGCGAGCTCCATCCGCTCTCTCATTTCCCGCTATCCCCACATGGGCCTTCACCCAGTACAGGGAGATGGTTTTTCCTTTAGTATTGCCTGGCTTATGTTGTTTTGTGCCTGACCAAAGGTGCCTTGTCTCACTGTTGCATAGCAGTCTAGGGCGGTTCTAGAATCACTGAATATTCCAAATGAATATCCAGCTCTTTCCAGGCTCCACTCGTTGCCAGACATTTTGAGAGCCAGAAGCTCGGCTTGGTATACTGTGCAATGGGACGACAGCTTAAACTTTTGGACTTGGTTTCGATGCCGTTTTCCATAGTGGAACGCGGCCCCGACCTTGCCCTCAAGCCCGCTGCCGTCCGTGTATATTTTACATTCCGAGTTCGCCAGGGTGTTGATCTGCTCCTGGCTCTCGAGGTGTTTGTACTCTAGATGTTGCTTACATGCAGGGTGTGGATTTGCGTATAATACTTCCTTTCTCTCGACCTCCCTATCTCCGTATGCATGCTCCTTTTCCTTTTCTTATCTCAAGACTGTGGCAGCCTCCTTTGATACGAAGGTCGAGAGGCAGTATTCCTGACAGTGCGAGTGCGGAGTTAAGCGAAACCGTTCTGTATGCTCGGCATATTTTCTGGGCGAAACCTCTTTGCACGGCATTGAGCTGTTTTCTAGAAACTAGCTTTGCTGCAGATTTCCCCAGGCTCCAGCCGCATACGTAATGATCGGTTCCACTGCTGCCGCGTATATGATTTTTTACTATTTCGGGGTTTAGCCCCATGTTATTTTGGCCGCTCTGGTTAGATGTTTGTGTATGTTGAGTGCTTTTCTGCATGCGAGAGGGTGATGTGTTTGTTGAAGGTTAGTTTTCTGTCAATGTTTAAGCCCAGCAGTTTGATTTCTTGGTCCATGTCGATTGGGATCCCTCCCATGCTCAGGCGTGGGATGTCATATTTTAACCTGTTTGTTATGACCATTGCTTTTGTTTATGTGGTGCAAACTTGAGTTTGTTTTTACACTCCCACGCCTGAACATAATCGAGTGCCTCCCTAGCACTGGTGTTAATGCCTGACGTCTCCCTCACAAATACGAGCACGACGTCGTCGGCAAATGCCTGTGCGTGGTGCCCCTCTGCTCCAGATCTTTTAATAAGGGGTCAATCAGGAGGTTCCATAAAATGGGTCCCCTATCGAACCCTGTACGCACCCCTGACTAGTACTTTTGATGTCTCCTCTCCCGCATACCTCACTCTGACCTTTCTGTCCGTCAGGTAACTGTCCAGTATTCTACGGATGTTAATAGGGCACTTCATTCGCTAATCTCATTCTGATGGCGGGCCACCAGGCGCCACAAGGCTCCTCTATGTCTAATGAAACAATGGTGACAATTAGTTTTGTTTCAGCTTATCGCGTACGTGTTCCATTAGATCATAGAGGAGTCTTCCAAAATTTTCTGTGGTACGAAGCCATACTGTCGCGAGCTCAGTCTGGGGACCAGATGCCACTTGAGGCGGCCAACAATCATCCTCTCGAGTAGTTTTCCATCACCGGGAGGAGGCCAATGGGTCTATAGGACTTTGGTGTGGTGGCAAGTTTCCCATCGGGCTTTCTCTTATTACTACTACTGTGGCCTCCCCTTCCAGATGGTGGGGAAAAGACCTGCCCCAGGCATCTGTTGGCCATCATCAAGTGGAAGTCCGTGTCGCCTTCGACCAGCGCCCGAACAATATCCGCGGTCACTCCATCCCCCCAGGTGCCTTCTTCGGGTTAAAGGCTCTCGCGGCATTTCTCTTAGCAGCCCCTCCTTACTAAAAGGAGGGTCCTGTTCTCTTCCTGATCCTGACCGTTTATTTGTTCCACGGCTCTTCTTATATCCCGATGATGTTCTAAATCGGTTTGGCGGTCGTCGTTTGGGAAGAATGTGTCCGCGAGGCTCTACCACCGATTCTTTTGGAGACAGCACTTTATCGCCTTTCACCATCAATTCATCCTCCTGCCTCCTAGTCGCCTTCCTTAAGATCCTGTATATCCCATCCCACATCCCTTCCTTTTCTTGCCTTCCACAGAACTCCTTCCAACTACTTGTCTTAGCTCTCCTCACCTCATTCTCATACTCTCTTTTTGTTTCAGATACCTGGCTACGACGATGTTTCTCCTGCAGGGTGCTGCGCAGCGGATTCGGCGCTTGCTGCAAGTGTTTTCTTCTTCTTATCCTCCAACTCCTTGGTCCACCAGGGAATCTTGGGTTTGGTTTTGCACTTTATTTTGGGAGCACCTCCTCATGCTTCGATCACAACTGCATCATACTGCTTTATGGTGTTCTCTAATTCTTCCTTTGTGTTTGTCCTTTTTAATCTTTGGGTGTCAAGATTTTTTGTCCCTCTTGAATTGAGATACCTTTTCAATAAAGATTGCCAATTCGCATCCCTGGTGTTGTATTTTCTTGTTGTACTCGCCTTTGGCTCGTCTCTTAACCCTCCTTCCTTAGTGTAACGTGATACAGTTGTGATCGAGCGCTGACATGCCTGATCATTTCACTCCCCCAACCTGCTTAGCATGTCGGGGAGAAGGTGACGTCGACCACATTGCTAAACACTCTGTTTCCTCTCACAGTCTGGAACGTTGGTACACCGCCGCATTCCAGTATCTCCAACCTGTGCTGATTTGCGAAGCCCAATATGGTTTCTCCTCTTACTGTTCGTGGTTTTGCTACCCACCAGATACTTTTGGCATTTATGTCGCCTCCTACTATATTAGATTTTGCCCAAGTCTCTGATTGCGCGACTCAGGTGGTAGAGGTAATCGTCAACCGGTTGGTCTGGTTCAAAGTACACGGATATGAGTGTGGTTTTCCAGTCCTTGCCTCCGACTTCCACCACGGCGATGTTATTCGTGGTGTACTTAGGTGGGCTCTGGCGTCTATGTCCGGGCTTAGTACCATTATCGCCGACTTTACTACTTTGTCTCTTTGCCATTTCCCTGGAAGACTCACACCCCGGTAATTCTTTACCACTCTTTGCCACCCACGTATGGTTCTTGTGTTAACACGAAATCGTATTTCCTTTTATTGGCTTCTAGTACGATTTCGTTTGTCGCAAGTTCTTGCGCTGCGGTTGACTTGGGCCAATTTGTATGTTTTGGTCTCTGTTTCTGGGTTTGGTTGTGGGATAGTGTGCCATGCTGTCCACTGTGGCTGCCCTTAGCAATACGCCGTTGCAGCCCTGGCTAGCGCATCCCACTTCCGTCGCACTGGGCACTCGGCACTGAATGCGTTATGCTCAGCATTTCCCAGCTTGGCGGATGCGCAATTTCTGCATGATAGCTGCACCGGCGCCCCACCCGGGCACTCGGTCTTCTATGTGGGCCTGCGCAATGACTGCATGTCTCCTTCTCTTCTTTGCAGAGGCGTTTGTGGCCATACCTTAGGACACTGGGAGCATTGGACCAGTGGAGATTGGTCCGATACATGAATCCTCTGCATATCGATCTGGACGGTCCTCTCCACCAGTCTATTCCACAGCCTCGGGGAGACTCTCAGGACTATATGATTCGTGATAGCGTTTCTCGATTTCCTTTTATATTTTATCTCCATCCTGTCCTCATCTCCTGTCAGCCCTCGAAGATTTTGAGGTTCTGTTTCCTCAGTGCCCCCATCACCTCTTCTTCCGTATTGTAAGAAAGGACATCCTTCAACATAACCAGCGGGTCCTTATTTTTAATTTCTTCTGCATGTAGTTTCCCTCCTGCTTTGTCCAGTTTTATCTTTACTTTATTCCTGTCCGCTTCACTTCTACATCCTATAATTACTTTCCTGTCCCTGGCTTTCCGAACCTCATCTATCTTCACTCCTCCTTCCTTAGCATTTATAACTTCCCTTATCTTATTTAGAACCTCTTCCCTGACTCTTGTTCGTCGCTGGAGGTGACTACAACCGAGTGGAACGTTTCCCTCTTGGGTGTTTCCCTTATTGAGGCCCGCCGCTACGCTCTGCAGTATGTTTTCAGTGATTTCTTATGTTCCACCAGCATTTCCTTTAACTCTTCCATCTTTCATTGTTTCTTTAACCAATCTTGTTTGTTCTTCCATCCTTTAATCAGTTCTGTGTCCTGTCCATGTGTCGGGGAGGGGCTAGGAGGGTCAGGGTGGGAAGAGCCCACCCCACCCGTCCTGCTACTCTCTCCTCCTCTTTCTGTTTTTTGCGACTCTCTATTTCTTTGTCCAGTGTTTTAACCATTTGGTACAGTCTATCTACTGCGTTCAATACTCCGTCCTTTATATCTGTCCTCAAGTTTCTGGAGTTGGCTAGGATAAGTCTTCGCCTTACATAGGCAGGCTTTGCTTCGAGAGCCAGGGGTTGCATTTCTCCTTATTGGCGGTGATGTCACCAAGTCTATTTTCCCCGGTCGCCCTTCTGGACTTGATTTGATCGCCCTGGATCCTTTTTGTGACGGTTGGACTTCTGTCTCGCTGCCTCCAGGCTTACTTCAATGTATTCTATGCTCCGGCCTGACTGCTGACGGCTTGTCCATTTTGGTACCCAGATCTTGCGGGCTAGTGTTATTAGTTTGGGACATCGTAAAAGTGTCCGGTCTTTAATAGGGTGTGCCAGTTAAAAATACGGGTTGTGAACCGGAGCCGACCGGCCGAGGGTAAAACAGAACGAAAAAAGAAGAATAAAGAAAAAGTTCCCATGGCTGTCTGTTCACCTGCCAACGAAAACTGGGAGGGTGGGCGGGCGATTTTTGCTATTTCTGTGCGTTTTTCTTACAGGTTTTGCCTGATTCGATGGTTGCGGGCCGGGACCGACCGGCCGAGAAAGCAAAAACAGCACAGAAAAGCGAAGAAACAAAAAATTTTAGAATGCGATTAAAATTACGTAAGTATGAAAACTAAAGGTGAGTGATTAAAACTAGAAATGGCCTGAATACGGCACGAGAACGGTGTCTAATGATTAGACTACACAAATACTACAAGAAAAACAAATTGAGATGCTACGGACTCTAATAACGCGAGGATACACGTGGGTTAGGTTAGGTTGTGGTTAGGTTAGGTTAGGTTAGGTTAGGCTAGGTTAGGTTAGGTTAGGTTAGGTTAGGTTAGGATTGGGATTAGGTTAGGTTAGGCCAGGTTAGGCTAGGTTAGGCCAGGCCAGGCTAGGTTAGGTTGTGGTTAGGTTAGGTTAGGTTAGGTTAGGCTAGGTTAGGTTAGGTTAGGTTGGAGTTAGGTTAGGTTAGGCTAGGTTGTGGTTAGGTTGTGGTTAGGTTAGGTTGTGGCTAGGTTAGGTTAGGTTGGAGTTAGGTTAGGTTAGGTTAGGCTAGGCTAGGTTAGGTTGTGGCTAGGTTAGGTTAGGTTAGGCTAGGCTAGGCCAGGCCAGGCCAGGGTTAGGCTAGGTTAGGCCAGGCTAGGCCAGGCCAGGCTAGGCCAGGCTAGGCTAGGCCAGGCCAGGCCAGGCTAGGCTAGGTTAGGCCAGGGTTAGGCCAGGGTTAGGCCAGGCCAGGCCAGGCCAGGCTAGGCTAGGCCAGGCCAGGCTAGGTTAGGCCAGGCTAGGCCAGGGTTAGGCCAGGGTTAGGCCAGGTTAGGCTAGGCTAGGTTAGGTTAGGCTAGGTTGTAATAGGTTAGGTTAGGCTAGGCTAGGCTAGGCTAGGCCAGGCTAGGCCAGGGTTAGGTTGTGGCCAGGCCAGGCCAGGCCAGGCTAGGCTAGGTTAGGCCAGGCCAGGCTAGGCCAGGCCAGGCTAGGCCAGGCCAGGCCAGGCCAGGCCAGGCTAGGCCAGGCCAGGCCAGGCCAGGCCAGGCCAGGCTGTGGCCAGGGTTAGGTTAGGTTGTGGCCAGGCCAGGCCAGGTTAGGCCAGGCCAGGTTGTGGCCAGGGCCAGGTTAGGCCAGGCTAGGCCAGGCCAGGTTAGGCCAGGCTAGGCTAGGCCAGGCTAGGCCAGGTTAGGCCAGGTTAGGCCAGGCTAGGCCAGGCCAGGCTAGGCCAGGTTAGGCTAGGCTAGGCCAGGTTAGGCCAGGCCAGGCCAGGTTAGGTTGTGGCCAGGCTAGGCCAGGTTGTGGCTAGGCTAGGCCAGGTTAGGCCAGGCCAGGGTTAGGTTAGGTTAGGCCAGGCCAGGTTGTGTTAGGCCAGGTTAGGTTAGGTTAGGCCAGGTTAGGTTAGGTTAGGCTTCGTGAGTCTGAAGTCAGAGTGGGCGGCATTTAAAGCAATCTGGCCCCACCTGACAGTCGCTGGGCTTCGAAGAGCACTCGAGCCGCCCGGGTCCCCGATCGAGGGTAAAGGCGCTATGCACAGACTGCTACCCAATCTCGGGGACCGAGGAGGAAGTCCGGCCGTCTTCTGCGCCGCTGGGTCGTAATGATCCAGCCTTGTACGGGCGCCCATTCATGAAGAGGTTATATCCGACGCTGTGTAGGACGAAATCTACAGCGTCCAGAGGGTGATGGCCATACGGGTCGTACGAGGATACCGCACGGTATCGTTTGAGGCAGCGACAATCCTGGCTCGCTTCCACCGGATATACTGGCGGACATGGACGCGAGGGTGTATCACCGGATTCGCGTCCTACGCCAGAGCGGTGGTGGCGAGCCAGAGGAGGCGCTCGAGGCGGTAAAACGGCAGGAACGACGTATCGCATTCGCGACGTGGCGCGCAAGGCTCCGCGAGGAGCACTATGCGTTAAACGCGTCGTCGGAGCATTCCTGCCGGTCTTCGAAGCCTGGATGCAGCGACGAGGAGGAAGACTCACTCTACAGACTTACGCAGGTGATCACCGGGCACGGTTGCTTTGGTGATTACCTGTAAGATCGGTCGCGAGGCGACGGCGAATTGCTTCCACTGTGGCGGCAACGACCAAGACTCCGCATCGCACACGCTCGCCGCTTGCCCGGCGTGGAAGCCGAGCGGCGGGTCTTGGTCGGTCACATCGGACGGAACCTGTCCCTGCCAGCAGTCGTGTCGGCGATGCTGCGCGGGGAATCGGCGTGGAGGGCCGTAGCCTTCTGCGAGACCGTAATGGTCCGAAAGGAGGCTGCCGAGCGGGACAGAGAGAGGACCGATCCTGCTCGGAGACAGGGCCGACGCGGCGCTCGCGCGCCTCGTCACGGCCCACTATCGGTGATCCCCTACCGTAAACGGGGCCCTACGGGTCGCTGACGATCGGAGTGGGGGCTCCGACCGTCAGTATGAACGACCCCGAGGAGGACGACGGCACGACGTGAGTACCGTGTCGTCGTGATAGTTCCGTGAGGGTTCTGGGGTGCGATCTTCACGCGCCCCCGGGACCAGGCTATCCCAGCGAAGCGCAGGGGTGCAGTTGCGTTCTAACGGAGATCCGCGACTGCAGGCGTTGGTGGCGACCACCGTGGGAGGTTTAGTCGGTGCGAGTCCGACATAGCCCGCCCTTGCGAGAATTGGGTATGCATGAAACATTTCCCCCACGCTAAAAAAAAAAGGTTAGGTTAGGTTAGGTTAGGTTAGGTTAGGTTAGGTTAGGTTAGGTTAGGTTAGGTTAGGTTAGGTTAGTTAGGTTAGGTTAGGTTAGGTTAGGTTTTGGGGTGCCGTCAGAAAACTCTCGAGTGCCTGGTCGTTGAATTTCCCTTTGATACTATTGTATCCGGGGAAAGGCAACGCCGGACTCAATTACCCTGGGCACTGGTGATGATACGTTGTTGCCAGTGGCGAATGTTCTGACAGGGGGATGGCTGCTCTGCGTGTCCCTCTGATAAGCGGAGGGCACAGCGGAGTGGCAGAAGTGCATTTCTCTTGATTTCCATATCCGGAGGAACGGCAACCGAACGATGGTGCGCATTGGGCACTGGTGACGATACGTCGTTCTCAGTGCCCAATGCGAGGATACATTCTCCTTGATCAAAGTATCCGGGGAAAGGCAACAAAATGAGGAGTGCATTTGGAACTGGTGGCGATACGTCGTTGGCGGTGCCTAGTACTCACAGTCAATGAGGACGGGCTCGGTGTGCGCTTTACTGCCGCCGGGCACTCAACCGTCGAGCGTTGTGGGAGGTTGCATTTCTCTTTGATTTCTGTATCCGGGGAAAGGCAACAAATGATGGTGGGTATTAGGAACTGGTGACGATATATCGTTTCCAGTGCCTAATGCTCATAGTGGTGGACGGGTCCGGTGTGCACTCACCACTGCCGCCGGGCATTCAACCGTCAAAACTGGGGAGTTACGTCGGTTTCAGCGCCGTAACCCGGGCTGTACTTTCGTCAAAGACCCCAGTGTTGACGATAATGGGGTACGGCCGAAGTGCAGGAGCGGGAGGGCTTGCCTTAATCCGGCCGCCCGCGAGGAGTAAATCTCTATAAAAAATCAGACAGCGAAGTCTTAAAACCTGTGGGTACTGGTGGTATGACCCCACAGTATGTAGCCTTGTCACCGGAATAGCGTCACCGGGACCGACCTTTACTTCGTCCTAAATCGTGGAACAGATATGAGCTTATTATTGAAAACAAAAACCTGAGGATTGCGATGACGACACGAGCGACTCTATGCTAAGCGTGGAGTCAATCGGATGAGAGGAGGATAGTAGCAGGGAGGAAACGTCCTTCTAAGGACGCAGAGATTGATGATGGTCTGGCGATAGGCCAGAAGGGAAAGATCGGGACGGGCATGGTTGCGACTGCCAAGAGAGGTCGAGGGCGCCCAACTACAGGCGAGTATGTGGGGCTTGCCTTAGCCAAAATGGCGTTGGTGGAGGCAAAGAGAGAGGAGGAGAGGTTGGAGGCGGAGGCAGAGATCGCCTCAGCCTGTCAGCCCGCGCCGGCAGGAAGTCAACCCTGTCGGGTTGCCGTCCAACGATGGCGACTGAGCCGGCATCGGAGCTGCAAAGAGGATAGAGGACAGCGTCGGCGTCATCTCCATGGTGGCCACAAGGTCGAAAACCCAAAGGGCATCTGGGTGAAGGCTATGCCGAAGCCGAGGCTGCAGAGAATGTAAAGCTTTAATCGCTAAGACTCTGCAGCGACGCTGCACCTCGGAGGAGACGAGGAAACTGCAGGCGGACAACACTCGCCTTCAAGGCGAAGTGTCACAGTTAAGGGCTGAGGTGGCCTACCTGGTGCAAATACTGACCGGCCAAACCAACAAGCCGAGGAGGAGTTGAAAAGGTTCGATCATTGGACCAGGTGGGGTCATGATCAACGCCAGATTCGCCGCGTTGGAGGACCGCCCCAGAAAAGCGTCTCCGCCCACCATTGATGGCGGATAATAGGCCAGAAGCGGTGCCCGATCCTGCGGCCTCGCCCTCCCAGGCATCGGCAGGCGCAGGGCCGCCTGTTAAGGCACCCAGCGTTGGGCTGAATGTCGCGGGTCTTCTGTGGCCCCAAAACACCCCAAGGGGAGGAAGGAGCGAGCCTGCGGGGGCCAAAGAAGACGGCAGCTGAGTCCCGGCCATCGCCACCTCAGCACCTGAGTCTACGGACCAACCCTGGACTACGGTGTTAAAGCAGGCTGACTCAAGAAGAAGGGTGGGAAGGCGACAAAGAGTCCCGCGAGCCTGCAACGAAGAGGCAGTGAGATCGCAACCTGCTCCGTCCGCTGTGGTGGTGACACTAGAGCCGAGGCTGTGGCAACGGGCGTCACGTACGTCGCACTATTACCGAGGCGAAGGCTAAAATCAATCTTGCTGCCCTCGGAATAACTCGAGATGCGCTTCCGCATCTGCGCCACGGGGCCTCGTGCATGTTCGAAATCCCTGGCGCAGAAAGGAGCAAAGGCGGACGCCCCAGCCCAGAAATCTGGGAGGGAAGTGCTCACCGCAGCGGCAAAGCGGTCCGGGTATCAAGACCGGCAAAGACCGCCGAGATTAAAGTGTCCGGTCTTGATGACTCGGTCTCTGCGGGAGGAAGTGGTGGCGGCTGGGTTTCTGCTGGCTGGCGGCTGTCCCAAGGAGGATGTATGCAGTGAGGTCCTGCGGTATCCCGCAGGCCTCGGGATGCCTGTCCGGTGCCCTGCGGCTGCCGCCAGCGGGTGGCTGCCGCCAGCGGGCGCCTTGGCGGTCTCATGGGTGGCAGCCGAGGAAGCTCAGGAGCCTCACCAGGGTGCTTCCGCTGTTTCGAGGCGGGCAGACGTGAGGGCTCAGCGGCAAATGGAATAAATTACGTAATTGTAAACTAAAAATAATTGATTAGAACTAGATAGAAATGGCCCCTAAATGCGGCGCAGGATGACTGTCTAACAATTACTCTAAACAAATGCTACAACAAAAACCAATTTAGAGATGCTTAAAACTCTAATACACAAAGATAGGGGGGTTAGGTTAGGTTAAGAGTTAGGTTAGGTTAGGTTAGGTTACAAAATCAGCACAAAAACGAAAGAGAGCCGTTTTTTACAAATGGAATAAGAGTACGTAATTATGAAACTAAAAGTAATTGATTAGAACTAGACTAGAGAGAAATGGCTAAATGCGGCGCAGGATGACTGTCTAACAATTACTCCTGGCAAATGCTACAACTAAAACCAATTTAGAATGCTTAAAACTCCAATACACACAAAGATATAGGGGTTAGGTTAGGTTAGGTTAGAGTTAGGTTAGAGTTTACAAAATCAGCACAAAAAAACAGAAGAAATGAATTTTTTTTACAAATGGAATAAAATTACGTAATTATGAAACTAAAAATAATTGATTAAGAACTAGACTAAAATGGCCTAAATGCGGCGCAGGATGACTGTCTAACAATTACTCTAAACAAATGCTACAACAAAAACCAATTTAGAATGCTTAAAGAGCTCTAATACATGATATAGGGGTTAGGTTAGGTTAGAGTTAGGTTAGGTTAGGTTACAAAATCAGCACAAAAACAGAAGAAATGAAATTTTTTTTACAAATGGAATAAAATTGCGTAATTATGAGCAAAACAATTGATTAAAACTAGACTAGAAATGGCTAAATGCGGCACCCAGGATGACTGTCTAACATTACGTAATTG